>PVIA01003691.1:0-160318 GCA_004024845.1 Tonatia bakeri | reverse complement strand
TAGCAACAGGGAAGTAGGAGGAGGAAGGAAGGGGGAAAAGATATAGAGAATAAGTAGCATAGACAGTAGGTAGAAAATAGACAGGGGGAGGGTAGGAATAGTATGGGACATGTAGACACTAGAGAACTTATGACACATGGACATGAACTAAAGGGGGGAATGAGGGTGGAAGGGGATGGGCAGGGTGGTGGGGAGTGAGGGGGGAAAATGGGCCAACTGTAGTTGCATAATCAATAAAATAAAGAATTAAAAAAAAGTCATTAGAGAATTTTTATACCAAAAATAGATTACTATATGTCTAGTGATCACTTGTACTTTAAAAAAAAATTTATCGATTGATTTTAGAGAGAAAGAAGAAAGGAGGGAGAGAGAAAGAGGGAGAAATGGGGGAGGGGAGAGAGGGAGAAAGCAGGGGAGAGAGAAGATCGATTTGTTGTTCCACATATTTATGCATTTGCTGGATGATTTTTTTATATGCTCTGACCAGGGCTCGAACCCACAACCTCGGCATATGGGGACAATGCTCTAACCAACTGAGCTATCCAGCCAGGACTGATCTCTTGTACTTTTTGTTTTTATCTCATTTTAGCTTCAAAATTCTTTGCACTAAAAGGAACATTATCTTATTTTACAGCAGAATAATGCTGAAAGAGAAAGACCGTATGGGAACCTCGTTAATTGTGAATTAATAAGAAGCAATGAAGGCGTCAGGCTGCATGAAACAGGAGGGGAAAAAAATGAATCTTGGGTTCAAGTCCCAAACCCTGATGCTTAATCATTCAATCTCTCTGAGTTTTCATTTCAAAAAAAGGGGATAGGAACGCATGGCATAAGCCTGTACAAATTTTGTTGAGAACCAGTGAGGTAATATAGCTGGATGCACTTTGAAAAAAGTACAGTTCACATAAATCACATTATCTTATGACAATAATGCAACAACTGACGAGTATATCGGAATGTTGATCTTCTTGGAGTAAAAATACCTCTCAACCCACCTCAGTACACAGGCCCCGCCATCCCTAGAATGACACCATCCATGAGCCCAGATACAGCCTCGCACACCACTTCAGGGATGAAGGAATGAATACACAGGAGTGCATACCTCCAGTTTGTGGATGCTCCTACTATCTCCCGCAGCTTATCTCGAACTGAAACAAAAATAGAGAGGTCATCCCTTGAAACGAAGAAATACGAGAACAGAATTATGGCAACTCAAGAACTATGAAAAGTGATTCATGTGCTCGAAAGCTTTCAAGATCCACGACTTTCCATTTAATACCACAAAAAAAAAAAAAAAAAAAAAAAAACGGCTCAGAGAAGAGATCGGGCCTCTGCTTCCTGAAAAGTTGAAACAACAATGGTCTCCTTGGTGCAGAAAAGAATACCCTTGTGCTAATTGCTAGGGTTTACAGAAACAAAAAAGGATAGTGTCAGCAGGAGACCCTTTATGATGGAGATACTAGGAACAGAATCCCCACCTACCTTCTTATAGGCAGTAGGTCAAATGGCTTAGTTCAGGGACTAACAATAATATCCAAATCTGAGTATCATTCTAATTGATTTCTCTTTTTTTTGTATAACCTCTTTTTCTTTTTTTTTAATTTCTGTTCAATTACAGCTGTCCCCATTATCCCTCCATTACTCTTCCCTTTCCTACCCACTCTCACCTCCCACATTCAGTCCTACCCCTCTCCCTCCAGTTCCATCCATACTGTCATGAAGGGTAGGAGTTCCTTCCCATATACGAGTATTTATACTATTGTAGTTGTTAGAAAAGCTTAAGCCAGAAAAATGAAGCAAAGACATAAATCAAGGAAAGGCAAAGAATGTGATTTAATTTCAGTTAATGCCCACTGCTCAAAAGTGGAAGAAAGAATTAGTGCAAAAAAAAAAAAAAAAGCACTTAGTTGATACTAATTACCACACACACCATGATTCACGTGTATAGGTGAACATGCTATATGGATAAAGAAAACATAAATTAGATAAGCAGTAGTAATTCAAAACTAAAACATAAGTCTATAGGATTTCAAATAATGTGTTTAGTTCATTTTTTTCCCCAGCATTTAAAAATATACACTCCAGTTACAAGAAATTAATGGTCCTTCAATAACTAACTGATCAAACCCAAATATTGTTAGATTAACATGCACTTTAACTTTCACAAAAAACATTGATTTTTCTATTAAACAATTGTCATATACCATAAATTTCGTGCAAACTCTAATTATAAATAAATCATGGAGAACTAAAAAAGTAACCATTCATAAATTAGTCTTATTTCTGATTTTTTTCTCCTGAGTTCCTTGAATAAAAGAATAAACAGAAAATACGCCCAATAGGATATAGACTATTGCTGCCTGATAATGTGAAATGATTGTTACTAGTTCAGTCAGTGTAAAAAGCAAGGCCAGTGTTGAGGGCCAAGAAGGAAAGTAGATTTTAAATTATACGTATACATATATATTTATGTGGACTCTTTAAAGAAGCCACAATTTTAATTACAATGAATACTCCTAAACTGATAAACATCCATAGCTTGCATGTCAGATGAACAGTAGTAACTGAAATGAATTTCACTTAAACATGGATTAAACAGGGTCCCTCTAACAAAACTGCACACTGGGAGCATTCAGCTGGTACAACTGAAGCATCTGTCTCTTATTTATGCACCAGATTTCTTTTTTCTGTGCCTTCCCCTTCAGTACCTACACATGGGAAATGGAAATCAATGAATTAAAAGGGCTCAGCCCCAAGGTTCCCAGGAACCAAAGCTCAAATTCTAAATGTGATCTCTACCCACAGCTATCCTGGTCATTTTATAAATAAGAAGTACATGAAACATCTACCTTTAGTATGCCTCATTTGCCCTAAAGCCGGGGTGTCAAACTCATTTTCACCAGGGGACCACATCAGCCTTGCGGTTGCTTTCAAAGGGCTAGATGTAATTTCAACTTCTTAACAGTTAAGGAGTAGTTACATTTATACAGTCCTAAAATTATTGCGGCCCTTTGAAGGCAACCACGAGGCTGATGTGGCCCCCAGTGAAAATGAGTTTGACACCCCTGCTAAAGTATCTATATACACCTCCCAAATAAAACCGGGTTTTTCACCACATGAGCCTGAAAAGTAAACACCCATGCTTGCCTTCATGAATGTGGAAGACTCTCTGATTTTCAGGATTCTGGGATCCTTGAGTCAGTCCTCTGCGAGGAGTATGCAGGCCCTTGCTCAAGGTGCAAAGCCTACAAAACAAGAAAAAGCACTTAGCGTCATTTTCATGGCTTCTTTCCTGGCAACCGCAAAGACCTGCGCCTCCTCCCAAAGCATTTGGCTGTCCCACATCCTTAGCACATAGTCATGCACTGAATAACAACATTTCAGTCAACGCTGAACCATGCGGTGACATCCCAGTGACATCTGGGATGACAGTGACATCCCATATAGCCTAAGAGCGTAGTAGGCTATACCATCTGGGTTTGTGTAAGTTCACTCCATGATGTTCACACAACATAATCGCCTAACAATGTATTTCTCAAAGCTATCCCTGCGCATGACTATACTATGTATTGACTTGTAGGGGTTTGTACTTGTTTCTCAAGTATATGCATAGTTGCATATGACACTAGTCCATAAATTGTCTCTCTAGCTAGAGTAAATATTTATTTTATTTTATTTTATTTTGCAATTACAATTTACATTCAATATTATTTTGTATTAGTTTCAGGTGTACAGCATAATGGTTAGACCATCACATACTTTGCACAGTGTTCCTCTTGGTATTTCCAGTACCCACGTGGCAGTATACATGGGTATTGCATTGCTGACTGTATTTCTATGCTGTACTTACTTCCCTGTGATTATTCTGTGACTGCCAATTTGTACTTCCCAGTCCCTCCACCCTTACACCAAGTCCCCCAAAGCTTCTCCCCTCTGGCAACCATCAGTCTCAGAGCAAACATTTCTTCAGAGCAAAGACTAATTAGGTAACCATCTATAAAATAAATAAAAGATATCAACCAGGTTTAATGAATTTACTTTTACTTTCTACTTCATTAGCTTCAGAAGCCCAGAATCAATTTGGTAAATGAGGAAATTCATTATGAACATTAATTTTGTTCATTATCACACAATATTTCCTCAGTAGATAAGATAAACGCAATTACAGGTTAATCAACTTTCAAAACAAAATTAACCCTTTCCAGACTCAAACAGAGTACTCATTGGACTTAGGCAGAGATTTCCTAACCCCCAATAAATAAAATAAAAGCTATTTATCCAAATGTGCCTACCCTATTCTCCCAAAATAAGTTACTTAAGCTGGCTTTGGTTCACTATTGCTTTAAGTTCTGGCTCCTAATCATACACTATGATATCATAGATAACACACACATATGATATGAGGCACTGACAAACTGATCTGTTGAGAGCACAGCTGAAGAAGGCAAGGCACTGAAGACATCACGAACTCTAAATACTGTTACTCATTCTAGCTCAAGTTACTAGCCAATTCTTACTACCTAATGCCAGGACAAATGACGACTGCCCTCCTCCGAACAAAAAGTATCCAGTCATACCTCTGCACTCGTGGGCTTCAGAACTCCTCAAACCCTGAACTCTGCCCATTTTGACAAGAAAAAAAAATGTTTCAGCACTTGGCACTTGCTCAGGACTCATCATTCTTGCTAGAACTTGCATGAATCATGATGCCATCCCGCAAGAGAAAATGCAACATCGTTCGGTACTTGTCGGTTTTGGCACTCATCACGAGTTCTGGAATGAGTTAATGAGTACCAAGGTATCACTGTATTTTTTATTGTCTGTAGAGCCCAACTTCACTTTAGATTTCTCTTCTGAATTATATACAGCATTCAGGAAAAGTCTCTCAGTAAAAGTATTTGGTGAGACCTACACATAGTCTCGACATTTGTGCTGCTAGAACAAAGCCTTGCCCTTTCACGGAATCAACTAATCTCACCGAAAGAACACATACATATGAGCACATGCTCATGGTCACTTTAGCTCCCTAGCCACCCAGTCGTCACACTAGCTGGGACGCAATCCCTGCTGGTCCACTAAGATCAGACCACTTGTTGAAGTGTTTGGGGTTCGGGTTCTGTGTTTATTCTTTTTTTTTAAATAATTTCTTTAAGATTTTATTTATTTTTAGAGAGGGAAGGGAGGGAGAAAGAGAGAAAGAGAGAGAAACATCAGTGTGCGGTTGCTGGGGGCCATGGCCTGCAACCCAGGCATGTGCCCTGACTGGGAATCGAACCTGCGATGCTTTGCTTTGCAGCCTGTGCTCAATCCATTGAGCTACGCCAGCCAGGGCCCTGTGTTTATTCTTTAATCATATAGCTAAATAAGCCTCTCTAATAAATTTTGGATTTGTCTTTTCACAATAAACTTTCCATTTCTGTACTTTTATATGTATATTAATA
Source organism: Tonatia bakeri (assembly GCA_004024845.1). Taxonomy (NCBI): domain Eukaryota; kingdom Metazoa; phylum Chordata; class Mammalia; order Chiroptera; family Phyllostomidae; genus Tonatia; species Tonatia bakeri. The sequence goes on along the minus strand of PVIA01003691.1, from coordinate 154,877 downwards.
TGTCAGTCTTCTAACTCTTGACTTCTAATTTGCATTTTCTTAGAACATGATCTGAATTTTATTTCTCACTGTTTCATGTTATGTATTTTCTGTAGGTTCAAATCCTTTCCTGAGGAAAACAACCCTTCATTCTGCCTTCCAAGAAACTAGCATTCTGCAACTGAATGTATCAGGTTTTAAAAAGCACACTGGGAAAAGCTAATGTTTTTCATTGCTACTATTAGCTGAGAGAGGGGAAAAAAATCATGCCTTAAATATATTAGCAATTATAATAGATGCAATAGAGGCTCCCAATATAAGAAATGAGATGTGACTCTGGGTAGCTAAATATTTTGAATACTCATCACAAACTAACAGGAGGTGTATAACCATCTCACATATTTGGGTAAACACACATATACACAAGCATTTTTGTTTTGTTACCCTAAGCAGTAGCATTTTCTGAAGAGTGATGAAAACCATCCCATCCTGCCTGAGAGGCAGTATAGTACAGGGGTTAAGAGCCTGAACATGCCGTTTGTTAACTGTGTGACCTTGGGCAAGTTAACCTCATAGAGCTTCAGTTTCCTCATCTGTAAAATGGGGATAATAATAATACCTATCCCACAGGATCGCTCTAAGGATAAAGAAATTAACACGTTAAACCCTTAGGGGTATACCTGATACTCTGATAAGTCCTCAAAAAAATTAGATATTGTTATTCCAGAAACTCATCCTTCTCCAAAGTCTCCCCTAAAAGTCAAAAAGGACCAGAAATTTAGAAAGCATAAGCTAGGCGCCATGGTAGGCCATCTCTGAATGGCGAGTCAGCTGGAAATAGTAAAAGGAGTTGATAAATATAAAGAAACACTTGGGACAAATTTGGGAAAACCGTGGCCCTGCAGCCCTGCTCTTTGTGTACTGTCCTGATAAATTTGGAAATATATCCCTGTAACACAACAAAGGTATAATTTGAACACTTTTTAAAAACTGTTGACTACAATAATCATATATTGGTACAACAAGTTTCTATTATTCTGCAAACATTCAGCTTATGATAACTTTCTATTACAATTTGGCATCCTGTCTACCGATAATCTGATGAAAAACTGGTATGTAAAAATGATATATACTATTTCAGAAGGTTTATAGACCACCTCCTTTTGACACCCCCACAGGCCCCTATATTAAGAAATTCTGACTCAGACCAACCTCCTGAAGAACCTGAGCCCCCCCGCCACAAATTAGATGACTTTTCCCAGTGCCAGTCAAGTAGATAGAGCCCAGTTCTTCTGATTCCCATCCCCTCTCTCTCTCTCTCCCTCCCTCCCTCTCCCTCTCTCTCTCTCTCTCTCACACACACACACACACACACACACACACACACACGCAGTTGCTCTTCACAATCTCAGCTACTTCCCTCTACATATGCAGCAGTGAGGTGGAGGGAGAGGGAGAATCATTTATCACTACCCTTTATAACTGGACCTTTCCAATGAAAGGAGACCAAGGAGCCCAACTTCTCCATTGCTTGCTTAGGGAGTCACAGAAGTCACCTGAAGGTGTGAACAGAAGTATCTTGGCTCTGTTCTGGGTCCCAAGCTTAGGGAGGGTGTCTGGGAAGAGTGTTCGGTACAATAACAGGCAATGCCATTCATGCGCTCCACTCTGAGGGAACACCTCTATTTACAGACTAAACAAATTCAGGTGGCTCTTTTGTGAGTAGAAAGGAAAGCTAGGAAGATTGCCCACCAGCCAAATAACCTAATCATCTCAGATACTCTGTACTCATTGACACTAAAGGAGTGCCTGCTTAAGGTTCAATCGAACTCACAAGAATGGGCATTCAGTGCAGAGAGGACTTCCAAATTGGGGGAGAAGATATCAGAAAGGTTTCCTGGGAGAAAGTACATGGGCAAGACTGTGGAACTTATAGAGGGCCTTTCACATCGTGTCCAATGCAAGCTAAAGCCTTCTGTGGTCGTTTTAATCCAACTTTCAAACTGTTTTCAAACAGTGTAATGAAGGGTTGTTTTTTTTTTATTTTGTTAAGCGCCATAAACAACACACACACAACCTTTCTCAACTGATAGCAAGGTCCAGAGGAACAATGAGAGAGAACCGGGACCCCCAAGAGAATTGATGGGGATCAGTGTCAGAACCACTATGGGCCACACCAGAGAGGCTCATGCACCTGTAGCTGGACGATTCCAGAACCTAGAACAACGGGGAAACCCCTGGGACGAAGCCATGAAAAAAAGAACTTAAAATAGATGGAGTGCTCCGGTGAAGGGGTTTGGAAGAGTGCCAGATGTACCCTGGAGTGATGGAATGATGACAAATACAAAATAGCATCCTCCTCGTCCAAGTGACCCAATCAAAGTCCCCCACCCCTTGCTTTGACGTTCATTAAAGCTAAAGTTCCAATCAGCACCAGGGAGTCCTGGTCATACAGTCCTGAGAGCCCATTAGGTACCCTACAATCTCTGCCAACATTACAACACACTTAGGTCTGAGTCCGAACAGGCCAAGCATTAGCCCTAAAGGAGCGCAAAGTACTGGAAAATTAATGTGGAACTCCAAATACAAGCTTTCTAACAAGGGGCTACCCCCAAACCACACCCATGATGAGCAAACGGAAAGGAATTTCAGGGAACACCCAACTTCCTCCCTTAAAGCGCAGCTTCGCTTTTAATATCACAGTCAGTGCCAGAACACACTAACGTGGGGAGGGCGGTGCTCCACCCGAGGGCTGCAGGCCCGTGAAGCGCGCTCGCGGTCGGCGATCTCCCTTTCCCACCCAGCCTCACTTTCTTCCCAAATGCCCATGCATTAGTCCCGCCAGCTGCCAGCCCAAACCTTCCGCCCTGGCCCGCTAACCTAGCGGAACCGAGAAGTAGACGCCCCCCAGCTACTTACCGAAGCACTGCACGCCTCATCGCGTTCTGCCACCACGCACGCCACCAGAGACCCCCACTCCACGCACCCGTCGGCAGAGAGAAGTAGAAGTAATGGAGAGTGCGACAGCGCGTGCGACTGCGTGCGCGACAGCGGAACCAGAGTTCGCTTTCCAAGACCGCACCCCGACAGCCAAACCTCCCGGGGTGGGCCCCTCCACCCGCGCGGCTTGGGGCGGGTCATCGCTGTGGGGGGGCGGGGCCACGGTGCACCGGCAGCTCCGCTCATTGGCGGGAAACTGGAGTCTGTGCCGTAGAGCTCCGACGCAATCAGCTGGTGGGGAGCGCGTTACTAACTAGGGGGCCAGCTTAACCCCGCCATTGTTGATTAAATGCACCACTGAGCGTGGCGAGGGTGTGACGTGGCAGGCAAGTGCAGCCAAGTCCTTAGAGCTCGTCCCCCCTATTCCTCTTCGCGGAAGGCCCCGTGACTTTGCCACGCCTCGGCTCCCGGTCCAAGATTCTTGCCTTTAACTGTATGTTGGCATCTTCTGGGCAATTTTCCAAACTACTGATGCCTGAGCCCCACCCTCTGGAGACGCTGATTTAGTCAGTCTGGGGTGTAGCAGGGATCACAGGTGATGCTAAAGTAAGCAAAGGTTGAAAACCACTGACCTGAAGGGAAAGAAAAAATGGTTCCTCTTCTAATCTCGGCCTGCCCCCTAGTGTTGAAAAGTTGGAGATCTTGTCCAGGGCAGAAAAATTCAAGGCCATAGCGTTAAAGATGATTTTTACCCTAGCTAGCACCTTATTCTCCACTTCATTCAACAAATTATTTTTTTTAAGATTTTATTTATTCATTTCTAGAGAGAGGGGAGGGAGAAAAGAGGGAGAGAAACATCGATGTGGGAGAGAAACATCCATCAGTTGCCTCTCGCAAACCCCTAACCAGGGACCTGGCCTGTGACACAGGCATGTGCCCTGACTGGAAATCGAACCAGCAACCTTTCGGTTCACAAGCCCGGCGCTTAACCCATGAGCCACACCAGCCAGAGTTCAACACATTCTTTTTTTATTATTTTTATTCTTTAGATTTTATTTATTTATTTTTTAGAGAGAGGATAAGGGAGGGAGAAAGAGAGGGAACCACACCAGCCAGGGCCAACAAATTCTTATTGAGCTGTTTCCAGTGTACCAGACATTGTAGACGCTGGGGACATAACAAAGTAGATAAAATTTCCTGCCTGTAGGAGGCTTACCTTACAGGAAAGGAAAAGAAGTCAGCAAGCAAGTGAGCAAATAACATTCCAAACATGGTAAAGTAGTCTAAAGAGGAAATAATGTAATGAGAGGGGATCTTTGGAGAAGATGCTAATTTCCTAGGGGACATGTCCATATTGTGTGCTGCTTCTGATATCCCATGCTTGCCAAAAATTTGCCAATTTTAATCAAATAATGCATCCAGCTGGGATGGAGTTTTGGAGGAGTCTTGGTGAAGAGACTGGATAGTGGCCTGGAAAGCCAGAGAAAGGAAGTGACATTGGAGAGAATTCTTCCCTTAAAGAATGAGACTAAATTATCCAAATTGAATTTTCTGGTTTCATAACTAAATCCTTTACAAAAAAGCTAAGAAAGTTATCTAAAACTTAATGGGGAACATGTTTATTTGCCTTTCTGTCTCACACTATCATATATACCTGGCTAACTTAAGTATGTTGTTTTAATTAAAGGCACCTATGGAAGCTGGCCAAGTACCACTGTATCAATGGCCCTGTTGAGCATTTCCTGGAAGGAGACTTTCTTGAAAGACCTGGCAGTGTCACCATCACTACTAAGCCAGATAAAACTTGTACTGGAGGCACCTAGGGCTGTGCGTCCTCAGCGGAAATGAGTTGAATAAGCAAGAGATCCCTTTTTGCTGCATTCTCAGATGACTCAGCTCCACTTCCTGGGGGAAGTCATATGCCTCTCAGAATAGTTCTGAGTTGAGCCCCAGCTCACTGACGGAGAGTCACCACGTGGCTCACATGAACTCTGTCCCCGGGTAGAAAGATCTCCAGTCCATCTCCTCCTTGTGTCATGTTTGTTCAAGTCAAAACACACATACCATGTGCCTACTCTGCGAGAGGAAATCTACCTGATGCCGGAGCCACAGACTGAAAATAACGGCCCCTGCCGCAGAAGGGCTCGTGTCTGGCTTCCTGACTCATTTCACAGATAAGCAAACAGAGGCTCTGAACTTTCTGGTTTCTTGTTCTGGTCTGTTCATGCTGTAGTACTACTCCCTTCATTGGGTGCCTTCCTCCCTTCACGGACTCACACACAGGGCCTAACCGAAGTTCTGCTTCTTCTAAGAGAATTTCCTGACTCCTGTAATCATTATTAACTTTTACTTTCTCTGCACTTCTATTTCATTAAGTCTGTAGCTGACAATTTATCACTGAATTATACTTTGTCTTGTATTATTTCTTTAATTATTTGAAATATCCTGGTGGTACTCCAATAAAACTATAAGCTTCTTGAAGACGGGAGTCCTCTTTTAAATTTCAAGTCTGGGTACATAGTTCATTCTCAATATCTAGTTATGATTTCATTGACTGGATAATGGAAACTAGCTTTTGAGCGGGCTACTAATTGGGGGGGGGGGAATGGTAAGCAACACTCCCACCTTCAAAGGATAGTTTAGTCCAGGGGTGTCCAACCTGCGGCCCACAGACCACATGCCACCCAGAATGGCTATGAATACGGCCCAACACAAAATCGTAAATTTCCTTAAAACATTATGAGATTTTTTGTGTGATTACATGTTACAATGTGTTTAATGTGTAGCCCAAGATAATTCTTCTTCTTCCAGTGTGACCCAGAGATGCCAAAAGGTTGGACACCCTGGGTTTAGTCCTAACCCAGCCTTCAAAAACCAGCTGGACTGGGTTTAAAGAACCTTTCCCAAGAGCATAATATGAAAACCAAAGGGCCTATGTTAGAGATTATACTCACGCTCCATCCAAAAACAAGCAAGCAAGCAGAGTAGAAACAGATTCATAGATTCAGAGAACAGACTGATGGTGCCAGATGGGAGAGGGGATGGGGGAATTTTGAAAGGTTTAAGTTATTGCATGGATAATGGACTGATTAAATTTAGGATGCTGTGGAGGATAGCTCTGGAAGTTGACATTTATCACGGATTAACTAAGTTGTTCTCCCATACAATAAATCAGCCCTTTTTCACTTTTTTGTTATGGCTGAATCATATTCCATTATATATATGCACCACTTCTTTATCCACCACACATACTCTTTGACCCAGTATTCCAGTCTAAAAGGGTCAGGCCAGTTTCCCAGCCCACCAGACCTCTCAGGACCCCGTCAGGGCAGTTTCCAACCTGCTGGACTGCCCATGACTCAGTTATCCACTGAGCCACACCCGCCAGGGCATGAATTGCACATCTTAGGCCTGACTGTACATCTTTTAGATTGGTTTCATTTTTTTTTAAAAAAGCACTTTAAAAATAAAAATAAATAAATGCTTCTAATTTAATATTTCCTTCTTGTATCCCTTTCACACATATGAATAAGTTTAAACATTCCAAACAGGGGAAACAGGCACTGTGGGGTAGTCACTGGAGAAAGCTGTGTGGCTCTCTGTCTCCCATACTGGCTCACTGGATTGAAATGCCTTGTTGAATTCACTGTGGTTCAGGTACTGGCCCTAGATACACAGGTCGGACACTTGATTTGTTCCTTCACTAAAGTCGAGTCTATGTCCCCATCAGGCCTCACATCAACCAAAACACTAATAAATGAAATAAGGATATCAATTTCTTAACTCATAATGAATGTGGGACTGCTCAGGTCCCACAAGAAACCCAATTATAATCAGAACATTTACTGATGTGCATGGCATCACTTGCATTCAGCTAAGATACATTTACTAGAAATTAAGTACCATGAAGGCAAAGATTTTTGTCTGATTTTCTATTGCTATAATTACTCTGGAGCCTACAACAACACCTGAAACAATAAAAACCTATCCATAAATGGCATAATTAATAAATGTTAAATAAGGAAAGACTGCTGTATCTATCTCCACAATATGCAAACACCCATCTCAAGAGTCAACTACCAGAGTTCTTGCCTCAATCAGGGCATCTTGCTCCAGTACAGGGCCAGATTGAGCAGTGCTAATTTCGGCCTCTGAGATTCTTCTTCTTCTACGTTTTTAGGACTTATCCTAGCAGACACCATTAGTTGCCTCCCTTATCTATCTCAAAACATAAAGGGAAGCCTTCTGGGGTATTCTCAGAAAGATGTTCCTTCCCAGACAAAAAGATAAAAGCTTCATCAGAAGAACAATTTTTGCTACTGACCTCTCCTTCCTGCTTGGGATGCTGATGTGAGGACATAATGCTTGGAGCTATTGCAGCCCTGCATGTTCATGAGATGAGTTGAGGATTACTGGCAGAGTGGAAAACAGCCCAGATCGTTGATAGCATGGTCACTGGCAATTGCTAAACTCGTCCTGCAACTGGCTGCCTCCGGGCTTCTAAAAGTCTCTATGGCTTAAGCTACTGCAAGTAGGGTGTTCTGATGGTTGTAGTCAAAAGCATTCCTAACTGATACAATGATCAAGTTCCTTATAAGATGTACCTTCTCTCTTTAGATATGTTAATACAGTCAGTCCATTAACAGTCCAATATTGACTGGTCTGGGATCCAGTTTGAATATCTCTGCCTGATTTTAAGTTCCGCTTTCACAGGCTATCCTAATTTCACTCATTTCTAATTCCACTGCCCAAATCATGCAACCACCCCAACTGTGACAATACTGAGTACGTCAGGTCTCCTTTCCCAGTGCTCCTTTGCCTGATCTGTTACTTCTTTCAAATCCTTCCAAGTCATGCCAGGTTGCAGGCATTTCTGAACCAAAATAATCTTTTTTATCATCATAAACCGAACTGTTTTCAGTGCTGATATTATCATCAACAAAAGCTATGCAATTCCATTTGTGGGAATCTGGATATCATGTTTACTTATTCTTTACGTCATTCCAATTTTGAGAAATTAATACAAGATGTTTTAGGTTTTCCCTTGGTAATTACTTTCCCGACAGATATAAGATATCAGGAACAACAGTAGTCCTGCATTTCTGTTTGACCCATCTGTTGTTTGTTCGTCTTTTCTTGTCTTCCCTTGGGTTTTTTAAAGAACCCGTTTCATCTCCTCCATTGACTTACTAGCTATACCTTTTTTTAGTATACCTCTTTTTTTTAACTATCTTATTTATTTTTAGAGAGAGGGGAAGGGAGGGAGAAAGAGAGAAACACCAATGCGAGAAAAGAAACATTCAACCATTCCCCCGTTCCCCATCTGGGGACCTGACCTGAAACCCAGGCATGTACCCCAACTGGAAATCAAACCAGTGGCCTTCTGGTTCACAGGTTGGCACTCAATCCACTGAGCCACACCACTGAGGGCATAGTATTTCTTGTAGTACAGGTTCACTAGTGATGAATTCTCTTGGCGGTAGCGTATCTGAAATGTCTTTATTTTGCCTTTGTCTTTGAAAGAATTTTCACCGGATATAAACTTCTAGGTTGAGACTGTTTTACTTTCCATGCTTTAAAAATGTTGTTCCACCCTCTTCTTGTTTGCATTGTTTTTAAGGAGAAACCAATTATCAGTCTCATCTTTAAGATTTTCTCCTTATCACTGGTTATCAGAAATTTGATTCTACAGTGCCTCGGTATGGTTTTCTTTATGTTTATGCTGCTTGGGGTTCCCTGGAATTCTTAAATATTTTCATTTATAGTTTTCAATGAATTTGGAACATTCTGAAATTGAGTTAAAAAACTGCAAAATTGTAAATCGTGTTCCATTGCTATATATTGCTGAAGGTAAATGAAGAATGCTTAACCACTACACACAACCATTGATCAGCTTTTTGTTTTTAACCATGGCTCCAGAGCCTAGGCACTGAAAGAAGGTTTGGGAAATTGTTCTATCTGCTGACCTGCCCAGATTCTAAGCACTATAACAGCACAATTTCCCCCTATCTAGTATCACTGTAAAATACCTGTTAAAATAAAAAGACCTCTGGTGAAGATGGAGGCGTAGGTAAACATGGCTCACCTCCTCACACAACCAGCAAAAATTACAACTAAACTATAAAACAACTACCACCCAGAATCATCAGAAAATCAAGCTGTATGAAAGCCTGACAACCAAGGAATTAAAGAAGTCACAGTCATCCAGGCAGGTTGGACGGGCAGAGGTGTGGAGACATGTGGAGATACCCAGAGACGTGGAGATTCCCAGAGACATGGGGATGCAGAACAGGTGGTCCCACACCCACGTGTGGATGATAAAAATTGAGAGGGCTACTTCAAGAGCGAGGGATTCCAGCCCCAGACCAGACCACCGAACCCAAGTTTCCAGTGCCAGGAAGATAAGTCTCCATAACTTCTGACTGTAAAAACCAGTGCGGAATGGGATGGCAGAAGAAACTGTGGGATTCTCTTCTTCCAAATAGGACCACACAAAGACATACATAATTAAAATGCCAAGGGTTAAAGATAACAAGAGAATCTTAAAAGCAGCAAAAGAAAAGCAGATAATTACCTACAAAGGAGTTCCCATAAGACCATCAGCTGATTTCTCAAAAGAAACTTTGCAGGCTAGAAGGGATTGGCAAGAAGTATTCAAAGTGATGAAAAGCAAGGACCTACAACCTAGATTACTCTATCCAGCAAAGCTATCATTTAGAATGGGAGGACAGATAAAGTGCTTCCCAGACAAGGTCAAGTTAAAGGAGTTCATCATCACCGAGCCATTATTTCATAACATGAAATGTTAAAGGGACTTATTTAAGAAAAAGAAGGTCAAAACTATAAACAATAAGATGGCAATAAATTCACAACTATCAATAATTGAATTTTTTTTAAGTAAGAAAACAACCAGAATACAAACAGAATCATACGTATGGAGATCATTTGGAAGGTTATCAGCTGGGAGGGGGAAGGGGAAGAATGGGGAAAAAGGTGCTGGGATTAACAAGCATAATTGATAGGTACAAAATAGACAGAGGGAGGTTAAGAACAGCATAGGAAATGGAGAAGCCAAAGAACTTATATGCATGACCCATGGACATGAACTAATGGGGTGATTGCTGCAGGGAATAGGGGGTGCTTGGTGGAGGGGGGCAAATTGGGACAAGTGTAATAGCATAATCAATAAGATATGTTTTAGAAAGAAGTAAAAAAGTTGTGTTCTGATTAATATGATCTACATAATGGCCTTTTCAACATTTTCTCCAACTTTTTCTAACTCTGGGTGTGGTTTGTAGCTGCATGTTAGTCAGGTTACAGATGAGGTCCACTTCTACAGTGAGTCAGGGTTGCAAATCATCTATCCTAGGTGATGTGTCCTGGACTGAATCTTATCCACCTGATGTCTAGCCAGGCAGACAAAACACGGGCAGAGTGCAATAGGCGTTGCAATACCGAGTACCCAGCCTCTGCGATGATGCCTGCTTCTATGACCACTGGGGCAGGCTTCCTTGGTTGGAAGGCACTAACAAAATCATTGCACGTTTATTATTCATGAGGAAGGTCAAAGTTTCATGACAAAGGTCAATGAATAAGAGAATGATCGTGTGTGCAGGCAGGATAAAAACAGGTTTAGGGACAAATCCTTCTCTCTCCCCACTGAACCATTCACGATGATTCCTCCCGATCCAGAAGTTGTTATAATCCTTATAACACCAGGTCGACAGAAAGGAATGAGCATTTAGAGGGTACTCACTACATTCTAAGCACTCTACAAAGGGCTTTACAACAGCATTTAATATTCACAACCCTAGGAGGAGGAAACTATTAACTCCATTTTACAGATAAGCACTCTGAGATTCAAAACCCTGTCCCAAATCACACAGTTGAAAGCTGGCAGCGCTGGGATTTGTATGTAGCTCTGCCTGGCCTCCAAAACCCCTGCTTCTTCTGCTGCACAGGTGCACTCAACTCCACCAGCCAAAAAGCACCTACTAAGTCAGCTACCCTTAGGCTCCATGCCAGCAGGATGGCATTGTCTAAGTCTCTTGTTTGGACGAGAAAACCCCTCCTTCCTGTCAGATGATGAATGTGTACACTATCTATGAGGGAAGAACATAAACGGAGAGCCGAGGACCATCTTCAAAGTACTGGGATAACACTTATCTCGGAAAGAGTGATGGTGTCGGGATGCCCCAGATTCACTGACTACACATCCAGAGAGGAGTCCTCCACGAGCAGAAAGTCCTCCGGCCTCTGTAATTCTTCTGGGAAGGAGTCTGGATCGGGGTAGCTTCCTGCATCCTTTCAGGGCAGCAGGGATCTCCTAGCAAGTTGATTGTTTCCTTGTCTCAGGCAGTAGGCGTTCCTGATCCACAGTCCATAGTCCTACTTCTCAGTCCTATTCTTGGTATGAGGGGTGGGGATGCGGGGCACAGAAGGAAGGCTTAGGAAGAGCAAGATACCAGGGAGGCTGGCATTGTTAAGAGCAAGCATTCTGGTTGTAATTAAACTAGGTATGTGCTTGAGAAACTTAATTTGTGTAAAGGGGATCAAATGTGTTGAATATTTACAGTTCTTGTGGGGGCTTATTTTTATTTTTTATTTTTTGCCTAAGCTCCAGCCTTAGGACAGGATATGGTAAAATCTGTTTTTAAACTTTCTGGTTTTTGCCAGAAGATCTATGAGGGCCATAATTACACAGTGCTATCATAAAAGATCTCTTGCCCAAGAGTCAGGAGACCTTGATTACATTTCTGACTCTGCTACTTTCTAGCTTTGAGACCTTGGGCAAATGCTTTACCTCCTCTGGACTTCAGTTTCCTTAGATGACGAATCTGGACTAGAAACTCACTAACATTCCATACTTCTATATTGACAGAAATCTCAACAATACAGATTGGAGGGCTTCAAAGGGAAAAAATCCGTATTCTTCCAGATTATATTTATCCAGGCCACCTTTACTTAAATGGCTGATTTCACTCCTGGTTTTCCCCCAAAGCTCTGAATGGAACTGTATAGTTACCCCTCTTTAGTATAACAACAAATATCTTTTCCATTTAATAGAATGTAGATGACACAGTGGGACACCTATAAAAAATAAGAAATAATACATGGTAATTAAGACTAAATGAAATCACAGCTGTAAAATGCCAAGCAAGGCATACCACTCAGGATAGGCATGAAGAAATGCTAGTCAGTCCTGGCTGGTGAGGCTCAGTGGATTGAGCACTGGCCTTTGAACCAAAAGGTTGGCAGTTCAATTTCCAGTCAGGTCACATGCCTGGGTTGTGGATCCCCAGTAGGGGGCATGCGAGAGGCAACCACACATTGATGTTTCTCTCCCTCTTTTTCTCCCTCCCTTCCCCTCTGTCTAAAAATAAATAAAGTCTTTTCTTTTTAAGGGATCCGGCAACCCTTTGGTTCACAAACCGGCACTCAATCCACTGAGCCACACCAGCAGGACAATAAATAAAATATGTATTTTTAAAAGGCCTTAAAATGTATTACAATTCTCTCAATCCTGTGGTGTTGGGTCCCTTTTCAATCTTCTTGCACACTTCTCCCACTTCCATCATCTCCCCCACCAAAAGAACCCTCTACTCTCCACCTCCAGGACGAGTTCTCAGGTAACAACCTCTGTTTCCTCCAGCAGAATATACCCAATATCTGTTCACACCAGGGCAAGCACATGAGTCTGTTCCTTGTTCCTCGGGTCAACGGAGGCTACTCAGATGCAGTTCACTCCCCTACATTTTCTTCTTTGAAGTATACTCTGTTTTCCTGGATTCACTGTTAACATTTAACTGCCAGTTTATGAAGCGTACAAAGAATGGGAAACTGGATTCTGCACTTTAAAAATCTATTATGTGTGCCCAGGGGCCATAGGGAAAAGAGGGGGTGTCTTCAACTTTAAGTACTAATAGGCAATTATTCCCTATGATCTTCTTACTGAGTAACCTCCATATTCAGATTCATAGGGGTGATATTTTAGCAGACCTAAGGATGGCTGATTGTACTTCGCAGATTTCCTACATATTTATGAGGAGTTAAGCTTTGATCCATGAGTTGAGTCTTCCCTTTGGACATGATTTCAGAAGGGGAGAAAGGGAGGGTCAGGGGGAGAAGGTAGGTCATCCTGAATGGGTGCCTTACTGTGTATCTGCCCCTCAGCTCTGATTGTTCTGGCTCTTTTCTCCAGCAGGCTGACTCCCTTCCAATCATAACTAGAACTGTAAGGGCCTGTATTGTTGAACTATATGTTCCTGGAGGGCAGGGACTATGCCATATTTATTTTAGCATTCCCCCAGGCATGATGCTTAGCTGGAAACAGACCTTAATAAGTATTTGTTGAATAATAAGCAGGCTTTCACTGCCCTTCAAATGCACACAGACTTCAAGGTAACCCCTTCCCATGATCCTGTCTGCTGGTGTTTACACCTCCGTGTGATCCTGTCTGCTGAGTGTGGGCAGGGCCTACAACTTGCTTTTAATCAACAGAAGGTGTTGAAGGTGATAGGGTGTCACTCCCGTGGTTGTGTTACACTATGTAAAACTCGCTGTTGCCAGGCAACAAAAGCAAAAAATAGCCAAATGAAACTACATCAAACCTTAACTTTCCTGCATCAAAGGAAACAACCAACAGAGTAAAAAAGCAACCTACTGAATTTTCAGAAAATATTTGTAAATCACATACCTGATAAGTCAATAATCAGAATACAAAAATAACCCCTGTAGTTCAACAACAACAATGGAAAAAAACCTGGTTTTAAAATGGGCAAAGAACTTGAACAGACAGCTTTCCAAGGAGACATACAAATGGCCAACAAGCATATAAATACATGTTCAAAGTAGGGTGGGGGAAGGAGTAGAGGGGGTTAAATACGTGGTGACAGAAAATGGTAAGACTTGGATGGCAGGCACACGACGCAATATGAAGATCATGCATCGTAGAAGTGTACATCTGAAACCTATATAATCTTATGAACCAATGTCGGCCCCATAAATTCAACTTCAAAAGATGCTCAACATCACTAATCAGAGACAGGCAAATCAAAATCACAATGACATATCACCTCGCACCTACTGGGATGACCATTATCCAAAAATTTTTAAAAAATAACAATATAACAAGTGCTGGTGCAGATGTGGAAAAAAGGGAATCCTTGTGCACTGTTGGTGGGATTCTAAAATGGTGCAGCCTCTGTAGAAAATAGTATAGAGGTTCCTCAAAACATTAAAAATAGAATTATCATATAATCAGCAATCCCACTTCTGCGCATATATCCAAAAAAAATCGAAACAGGATCTTAAAGAGATATTTGTACCCCTATATTGCACCCCTATTGCACGATTATTCATAATAACAAAAAGGTGGACAGAACCCAAATGTCCCCTGATGGATGAATGGATAAAGAAATGTGGTATATACACACAATGGAATATTATTCAGCCTTGAAAAAGAAAATTTATCTCATAGGCTACAACATGGATAAATCTTGATGACATTATACTAAGTGAAATGAGCCATTCATAGGAAGACACTGTATGATTCTACTTATATGAGGTATCTAAAGTACATATTCAAACTGAGAGAGACAGAAAGTGGAATGAATGGTGGTTACTAGGGGCTGAGGGAGCGGGAAATGGGAAGTGGTTCAATACGTACATACACAGAGTTTCGGTTTTGCAAGTTCCAAAGATCTGTTACACAATGACATGCATTTAGTTAACAGTACTATACACTTACAAATGGTTAAGGTGGTAAATTTTATGTTATGTGGGGTTTCTCACCAAAAGAAGATTATATCTTGCTAACAGACTCTTATGCTGACTTCATGAAGTAAATGGCCATACCGGGTAAGCCAAGGTGACAAGGAATTGCAGGTCAGCTTCTAAAAACAAAGGACAGCCCTGGCTGGTGTGGCTCAGTGGATTGAGTGCCAACCTGCAAAGAAAAAGGTCATCAGTCCAGTTCCCAGTCAGGCCCCATGCCTAGGTTGCGGGCCAGGTCCCTATTTGGGAGCGTGCAAGAGGCAACTGATTGTTGTTTCTCATGTACATCAATGTTTCTCTCCCTGTGTTTCTCCCTCCCTTCCCATCTCTCTAAAAAGAAATAAATAAAATCTTTTAAAAAATAAAAATAAAAACAAGGGATAGCCTCAACTGACGGCGAGAAGCCAAGGCCCTCAGTCAAGGAAATGAACTCTGCTAATGCCCACAGCCTGAGCTCGCAAGCAGATTCTTCCTTCATCACACTTCCAAGTGAGAATGCAGCCTGGCTGGCACCTTGGGCAGAGGACCCAGCTAAGCCATGACTGGACCCCCCAAATGGTTAACATTCTACAGAAAGCACACAATAATGGATGTATGTAAGTTAAGCTGCTAGATCTGCATTAATTCATGTGACAACAAATAATTAATACAGAAGAGATGTTATAAGACAACTGTTACCAAACTAAAGAGGTTTGTTCACCTGCATGCACCATAGCCCAGTCAAATGCAAACCAGAGTTTGCAGCAAAGATAGTAAAGGTTTATTAGTTAAGGAAATGGCACCAAGCCTGGAATCATAGGTGAGGTTGTTACTATGAGACTGAGGTCCCAGATGGCTTCTGGGGAAAAATTAATTATGGTGATGAAGAGAATTAGGGTCATGGTCAGGGTCGTGGTCTGTACTGATTGGTCAGTGGTAGGGCAGGGGGTAGGTAGTTGGTCAGTGCATCTAGTGCTGGCACAGCCATGGGTCACTTCTTCTGGTTTTACCACTTTTCTGGTCCTGGAGCTGAAACACAACTAAGGCCGAGGTGTTCTCTACTTTGACTACACGTGCGTGTCTGTGTTCAACAGGCCCGTTCCTAAGAGAATTTGATGCCAACCAGAATCTCATTGTCCTGCACGCTTAGTGCTTAAGGGAGTGAATGTACAAGGGAAAAGGAGGTGGGTGAGTCAGGGAGCCGGATGAGGCCACTTTGAATCAAGAGGAAAGAAAGGAGAAAAGGTCATACTAAGGAAATGAAGTTTCTGCACGGTTACACAACCTGCTTTCAAATAACTGCCTCACTGTTGGGAACCTTGAAACAAAACGTGTTCATCATAGAGAGCAATGACCCCTGGGTCAACAACACCAATCTGAACTCATAAACATTCATAGCCTTGGAATACGACCATGTCTTTGTCTAAGAATCACTCAGACTTGCCTTGAGCAGTGTGGCTCAATGGGTTGGGCATCATCCCACAAACCAAAAGGTCCCCAGTTCGATTCCCAGTCAGGCACATGCCTGAGTTACAGGACAGGCCCCTAGTTGGAATTGTACTAGAGGCAACTGATCGATGTTTCTCACCTTCTCTTTCCCCCTCTCTTCCCCTCTCTCTAAAAATAAACAAATAAAATGTTTTCAAACGAATAAAAATCACTCAGCCTCTACATCTGGTTTCCAGGGGGCAATCTCTGTGCTTGCTTCTTGTATGTGTCCTCACCAGGGATGGAACCCTGGCGTATGGGGAAAACACTCTAACCAACTGAGCTACCCAGCCAGGGCAGGGAATCAATGATATTTTAAAAGATCATTGAGAAAGACATTTCGTAAACTCCCGTCACGTCTCCAGAGGGTGGAGCCTCATAACAGAGAAGCTACTTTTGCTTTCTTTTCTACATTTGGGATAATCCTAGTAAAGGCAGAAAATCACCAGTTCAAAGTTGGGGCGAGGTCATTTGGTGATAGTTCAACCTCTCATTTTACATACTGAAAACACAGCAGGCTCCCTTTATGCTTTCTCTTTGACTCTTCCAGAAACCCTGGCAGGGCAGCCTAAGCAAGACCCTCAGGAGGGTCTGCCTGAGAAGATGGGTTGTAAAAGAAAAACTCTTATCTGAAAGAGGTCTGAATACTTTTTCCAGTGGGTACAACAGGAATAGCTACATCCTAATCCAAATCTTCTCAAACGTTTTGCTTTCAGGACATTTAAAAAGTGTCGAATGCGAAAATGTTTATCTTCAAAAGTTCAGAAAACAGAAGAATACACAGGCACACATTCCTTTAGTGGCCAAGCAACAATGTCATCAGACATCCTGTAAATTTACAGTTATTTCAAAATAAAAAAATTTAAAGGGATTAAAAGCACAGAAGGTGGAACAAGTAGGGATTACAACTCTCAACAGCAATGGACCTCAGAAAACAGTCAGATGTCATCAATAAGTCCAACCTCAGATTCTATACGCAGTGAAATAAATCCTTCCAAAAGATTTTTTTAAGTTTTTGTTTTTTGGGTTTTTTTTAGAGAGGGTAGGGAGGGAGAGAGAGAGAGAGAAACATCAATGTGCGGTTGCTGGGGGCCATGGCCTGCAATCCAGGCATGTGCCCTGACTGGGAATCGAACCTGCAATACTTTGGTTCGCAGCCCGCACTCAATCCACTGAGCTACGCCAGCCAGGGCTCCTTCAAAAATTTTAAGGATTAAAGACATATTTAGGCAAGCAAAACAGAAAATTTTACAAAAGCAGACGTTCCATAAAGAAAATTATGATGCATGTACCTAAAGCAGAAGGAGTGTTCCCACAAGGAAGAACTAAGATTTAAGAAGAGGAAGAAAGTATAAAAGAAAACACTCTGTTAACTCTAGAAATTACAAGTACCTTATAGGAGAAATAAATTACTGAGAAATCCACACATCTTCTTAGGAAATTCTCGGAAACAAATGCATATACAAACACCCATTTCTTCAGTCATATGAGTGATGACTTAATCACACGAGTTTGCTTCTGAAAAATTCCAGCGAGGTTTTAAAAGGCAAACGAAGTCTTACAATCATTACAAAACTAATATTGACACAGACTCCCAGAAAGGATCTTGGAACCAGAGTTTCCCAGACCACACTAGAACCGCTGCTCTAATCTCCCCATTGCCCAAGGCCAAGTCTTGGGCCCCAAGGGGAACCCCTCCTCCTTTACCTAAGGTTACCAGGGACGCCTAGATTCCGAGGTCGGGCCTTCGGGAAGGCTCCGTAAAACGCCGCTAGAGGGCGCCGCTAGAGAACTGGTCGGGCACGTCGCCGCCAGCGCCCACACCTGCGCGTGCGCCGGAGGGGTTCACACAGGAGCTAGGAGAGGGCGGGGCCTGGAAGGAGGAGGGCGGTCGCAGCCTCATTGGCCAAGATGCCACCGCCTCACAGCCCGGGGCGGCGCTTCTCCGGGGTAAAAAAAGCCGGTAGCGGACGACCGAAACGATCATATCATCCCAGTGCGATCTGGTCAAGTGTTTCTGCTGCTCACCGAAGCTACCCGGGTCATGGTGCCCGCCTGACTGAGAAGAGGAAGCTCCCGGGAAACGAATGAAGAACCACTTTCTCCTGTTGTTCAAGTACAGGGGCCTGGTCCGCAAAGGGAAGAGAAGCAAAAGACGAAAATGGCTAAATTCGTGATCCGCCCGGCCACCGCCACTGACTGCAGTGACATCCTGCGGCTGATCAAGGTAGCGGGAGGCGCTGGCTCTTTCCGGGGCGCGGCGTGGGAGGGGGGTGGCTGCGTTTCGTCCTGGGCCGAGTCCTTGTGCGTTGGGTTCCCGTTTGTCCACCCGCCCCAGTCCCCGCGGTGCCGCCGCTCTGGGATTCCGGGAACAAATCACCGCCCCGCCCCGCCCACCCCATTCCCTCTGGGCTGGCCGCGCCGGGACCTCCCTGTTCTGACTCTTACCTTTTGTCCTCTGTGCATCGCCTTAGGAACTGGCTAAATATGAATACATGGAAGAACAAGTAATATTAACTGAAAAAGGTAACGCCACAGTGGCGGGGCTGGTGGGGAAGAATCTCGGATGTCTGTCGCCTTCACCGAGGCCAACACTGGCTGCCGCTGCTGCCCTTTCTTGCAGATCTACAGGAAGATGGATTCGGAGAGCACCCCTTCTACCACTGCCTGGTGGCAGAAGTATCCAAGGAGCACAGCACTCCGGAAGGTAATCACCCTCCCCTTCCAGAAAGTGCTAGTATGTTGTATAGACGTAGTGTGTGCCCTGTAGAAGCACTTACAACACAGTCCTAAGTTACTGAGAAGTTGGCCAGAAATAATAGGCAGCCAGTGTTCGAACTAATGAGGAAATAAAATAGATGTGCTGCACTTACCAGGGCAGGTAAAAAGAGCTGTTTGAGTAAGTATCACAGTGCCGTGGAGACCCAGAAAAACTGGAGCTGTTTAAAGGTAAGTATCAGTGCGGTGGAGACCGGGAGGACTTAGGTAGGTCATTTGTTGTGATTCAGTTTCAGGGATGGTTCTTGTTTGACCCTATTGTAACCTCTCTTTTTGGTTAATTCTGTTAAATCACGTTTGTTTTAATTTGTCCCAATCTTCAGGTTACAGTCTCTAGCTTCGCCATGTACATGGCCCTTCCGTGTACATGGATGGGCGGGGAGGTAACTAAAAGATCCTTTACACAATAAAGTAGATGATCATGATAAAAATGAGGTAAGGCCCTATTATCACACACTTAAAACACGGTAGATCAGAAACTGTATTCTCCTTACTTCCTGTGCTTGCAAAGGACTATAAAATGGCAACAAAGTTTAATTTGAAATCTTTGCCTCCGTTTGCAATTATAGACACCAAATAAAACGGAGTCTGATTATTTTTATTTTTTGCTGGTCTCAGTTAACTGGTCAGAAGACAAAACTAAAAGGGGAAGTTATTTGGGTGGGTGCTTCAGTGTTTTTTTTTTTTTTCTGAAGTTTGTTCCCCAAGCTAGAAGGAATGAGCAGAAAACAAGAAAATATAAGCGATGAAGTATCATTTAGAGACAAAGTGGATGTTTCTCTATACCTCTGCTCTTTCTGGCTTAAAAACTGGGGAGAACAAATTGAAAATGTTTTCATTAGAAGGCGAGTTCCGAAATTAAACCTTGCACTTTGGCCTTATGTCCTGACTTTAAGGAAGCAGAGTTTCTGAACTACAAACATCTACTATGCTGAACTGCCGCATAAGCCTTATTCCCAACTCCGCATACCACTATATCAATAGGATGTGAAAAATGTGTGGGTTTACTTTAAGATCATAGCATTTTGGCTCTGACAAGTAATGAAAGCATTCTCGCTAATACACGCGTGCATATCTTCTAAAACCTATGATGCACTTTGGATTTTGCAGCTGCAGCTTTCATGAATGCATTTTGCCTGTAGCTCATGTGATACTCTGATTACAGGACACAGCATCGTTGGTTTCGCCATGTACTATTTTACCTACGACCCATGGATTGGCAAACTCTTGTATCTTGAGGACTTCTTCGTAATGAGTGATTATAGAGGTATGGTTGAATTCATGAGGGTGGCTCTAAAGAGAAATCAGGGCTTGCAGTCCTTCAAGTGACTTTTTAAAAACGTGACCTGTCTTTCTCTTAGGCTTTGGGATAGGATCAGAGATTCTGAAGAATCTAAGCCAGGTATGTTTTATTTTTTCATTTCTGAATTGGTTAGGGTTACTGGATTATTTTAATGACTGAATCAAAACTGGGTCCTGGAAAGCAGGTGAAATGTCACCGAGTCTGTGTTTTACTGTCCCCTGTGTATAACAGGTGGCGATGAAATGTCGCTGCAGCAGCATGCACTTCCTGGTAGCAGAGTGGAATGAACCATCTATCAACTTCTACAAAAAAAGAGGTGCTTCTGACCTGTCCAGCGAAGAGGGATGGAGACTCTTCAAGATCGACAAAGAGTACTTGCTAAAGATGGCAGCAGAGGAGTGAGGGGTGCTGGTGCAGACTACGCCTTCCATTCTATTTTAGAAAAAGTTCTCAACTTATCTTGCTTCCTATCATGTTTGTAGTGAAATAATAGAATGAGCACCCATTCCAAAGCTTTATTACCAGTGGCGTTGTTGCATGTTTGAAATGTGGTCTCTTTAAAATGGCAATGTAGTTTGGAGTCAGATTTACCCTTGAACATCTTTCAATAAACAACAAGGTGGTGTGATCTTAATGTATATGAAAAAAACTTCATTCTTGTGAGTCATTTAAATGTGTACAATGTACACACTGGTACTTAGAGTTTCTGTTTTGATTCTTTTTTAATAAACTACTCTTTGATTTCATCGTTTGGTGTGTGCATTTTTACTCATCCTCTGTTTCTGAACACAGTTTTCTTGCTGTTGAGTGCAAAATAAAAATGGCCAAGAAACATGACCTAAAACCTTGTAATTGCTCAAACAAATCTGGAAAGAGGCCCGTTGAATTCCAAGGTTTTATACGTGGCAACACCTATAAGATAACTTTACATTGACAACACTGTACATTTCACCCGTGCAATTTTCAAGAGCTTAGAAACTGATGCCCACCATAATAAATAAGCCCATTTGTTAACACAAGTAAGGAGTTGGAGGTGGGAAGGATTCTGAAACATTGAGGGGAAAAACATCTTGCCCACAAAAATCTCATCCTTCATAAAATACTATTCAGAAGGAAAACGGTCACTTTGCTGATAGGGCAGGAACAAATATCCCACATTTTTCCAGGACATTTGCAAACAGGCTAGAGTTGGGTACCGGTATCAGTAAGGGAAAGGAGCATATTCATTACAGTGATCTAAATTCCTACGCCTGCTAATTACCACAATAAGGAAAATGGCAGTTGGTAAGAACCACGGTACTGATTTCCCAGATTA
Organism: Tonatia bakeri; assembly: GCA_004024845.1. Lineage (NCBI taxonomy): Eukaryota > Metazoa > Chordata > Mammalia > Chiroptera > Phyllostomidae > Tonatia > Tonatia bakeri. The sequence continues at coordinate 133,320 of PVIA01003691.1, read as the reverse complement.
ATGTCTTCCCTAAAGACGGTGGCAGGCCTAAAAAACAATACTCCGGTCTTTCTGTGTTCTCCAGGGAACGAATACTGGGCTCCTCAGTGGAAGGGGGAACTTGCAGATCATCCCTTTGTTTCCGTGTGTGTTATGGCTTCCCAAGTGAGAAGGCAGCCATACAAACACGTGTGATCCTGTACTGGATTTAATACACAGGAGATCTGGGATCTACCGGTGGCTCAGACAGCCTGGCTCCTCTTGGGTGGCAAGTAACTAGGAGAGAGACGCTGGCTAACTAACATAAAAAAGGTTAACTGAACACAAGGAGCCTTGTGGGGAAAGAAAACTTGAAAATTGTGTTTTGGAAAGTGGGCCTCTGAGGAAAACAACTACATGCTGACTGAGGTTAAATATGTGAATAAATTAGATTAACCAAGGGACTTACAATAATAACTCTTTGTTTTCTCATTCTTCTTAGAGCTTAACCCTGAGGGCCCAGTGTTGTCACCATGAAAGCTTTTAGGAAGTTCTTGTGTTCGTTTTAAAGGAGTACCTTAAGTTTAATATTAAAAGCTGAAACACCAGAGCATCAGCTCACTAAATGTTCATCTCAATCACAAAGACACCTCTTTAAAAACTGAACTATAAAACAAATCTGTTAAAGCTTGAAATCACCAAGCAAGTAAGAAAACATGTTCTGGGGAAATGACAGGACAGGAAAGAAACAATGATAAACCTGGAAAAGGAGAAAAGTCCATGTGAGCAACGCATCTGTGAAGATAGCTTTAAAATTACTATTTTTCTAAAATACTACCCCTGACATAATCATTTGGGAAGAATAGTATTTCAGGCCTAAGGACTTGTCAATTATTACATATGGATATTAGGGGACTTTCTCTGTTTTTTTTTTTTAAATATAATTGTCAGTTGCTAAATTTATTCTATCCCTTAAAAACATATAAAGTCAAAAATTTTTGATACAATTCCCCCTTATCTATGGAGGATACTTTCAAGCCCCCCAATGGATGCCTGAAACTGCAGACAGTACGGGGCCCTACATATACTATGTTTTTTCCTACATACATTCACACCTATGATAAAGTTTAATTTCTAAATTGGGCCCAGTGAGAGATGAAACTCTAGCCTTTTTGCAATAACTAATAACAAAATAGAACAATTATAACAATATACTGAAAAAGGTTATGTGAATGTGACCTCAGTTTCTGTCTCAAAAAAATTCTTTTAAAGATTTTATTTATTTATTTTTAGAGAGAGGCAAAGGGAAGGAGAAAGAGAGGGAGAGAAACATCAATGTGCAGTAGCCTCTTGTGCAACCCCAACTGGGGACCTGGCCCAAAACCCAGGCATGTGCCCTGACTGGGAATCGAACCAATGACTCTTTGGTTCGAAGGTCTACGCTCAATCCACTGAGCTATACCAGCCAGGGATCTCTCAAAATTTCTTATTGCACTGTATCACTTTTTCATTTAAAGGAGGCACTTTACGGCTTCTCTTTGGCATGTCCGGATTGCCAGCATCACTACTCTTGCACTTTGGGGCCATTATTAAGTAAAATAAGGGTGACTGGAACACAAGCACCGAGATACAGCGACAGTCCATCTGATAACCCTGATGGCTATGAAATGACTGAAGGGTGGGGACCATCTATAGTGTGGAGATGCAGGACAAAAGGATGATTCATGTCCTGGGTGGGACAGAGCGGGACTGTGTGAGATTTCATCACATTACTCAAAACCATGTGCAATTTCAATTTTACAAATTGTGGGCCTTGGCCAGGTAGCTCAGTTGGTTAGAGTGCTGTCCTGATACACCAAGGTTGCACGTTCGATCCCTGGTCAGGGCACATACAAGAATCAACCAATAAGTGGAACAGATTGATATTTCTTTCGAGTACACTCTCTCTCCCCTCTTCCCCCCCTCTCTCTGCCCCTTCCTCCCTCCCCCTCTCTCTCTCAAATCAATCAATCAATCAATAAATAAAATTTATGAATTGTGTATTTCTGGAATTTCCCATTTAATATTTTTGGACTGTGGTTGACTATGTGTAACTGAAATGGTGCAAAGCAAAACTGCAGATGAGGAGGGCTACTGTACTTTTAAAATGGGAAGTAGCTGAGTTTGTCTGCGAATAGCTTGTGACATCCTGCTACAAATCTGATTACAGGGTCCATAGTAGAGCCGTTGTCTGGCATTGACCCAGTCATAGGCCAAGATCCTCAACTGCTTGGATTTCACAGGACAGCCTTTCCATGGACTATAGAGTCTGTTTCACAGAAATGCAAAAGTAACAGCTCAGAAGAAACCTAATGATTTGTGAATACCTTAACGCCACTCTCCCCCAACCTGTGATTCCCCAGTAGGGCCCAGGTGCATGGCAGTTATCACTGCTCCTTGAGGCAAGCGGTTGCTCAGCAGCAACTGATAGAGCTGGCTATGCCCAAGGCAAGCATCTACCATCCTCCTGAGTGTGGCAGGCCTGGCCTCCTGTTCGGAGTCTGCAGGTAACCATGTCTACTCCTAGGATTCTATCTGTCTGCTTGACTGGCCTCATCGTTGTTTTCTTGCTTCATCATCTCTTCCTATGGATCGTCGCCTCGGGGTGACTTCTGCATCATCTTCATCCCTTTGTGCTGCAAGTCTGAGCTTCGACCCAGTCAGTTATCCACGGCTCCGACGGACAGGCCTGTACCCTTACTGAACCCACGCTGGTCACCGTTGCCTTTGTTGCTCCACCTATCAAAGGCCACCAAACACCCTTCCTCACGATGTTCTCCCAGCATCCTATTCCCCATCACCTCTTTCTTTCTTGGGGCTCGCATGAGAGCAGAAAGGGTTTTAGTAGCTTCCAGATGGTTATCAACATAATAGTTGATAATAAATAAGAGCTAACATTTAGTGAGTACTCACCAGGGACCAGGCATTATGTTTAGTGCTTTCTCTATATCATGTTCTCATCTAATTCTCACAAACATCCTGTGAGGTAGATACTATTATTAGTTTCTTTTTATAGTGAGAAATCAGACTTCAGAGAGGTTGTGTAAGGGCCCACAACTAGGCCTGGGCATCAAACTGCAAACCAAGTTTCTCAAAGCCCTGGGTGTTCACTGCCACATTTTCATGAAACTTCATATTCTCTCTAAGAATAATTCAATTTGACATTCTTTTGGATGATACTCTAAAGAATAATCATCATAAGCATTTTCTGGATCATCGAAATCAGTAGTTCTCAGGCCCAGGTTTGCCAACAAGCAGTAAGGTTTCTTGGGTTCCTCCTTGAGCCTGGCAGAGGGGTCTTATTGGCCTTGTCACAGAAACTAGATTGCACTATCCAGGGACAGCCACCTGTGAGCTCTTACTGGAAGCTGCAAAGTTTTCCTCAGGACAGGCTATCACCATCGACACACCCCACAAACTGTTGAGCTTGCTGGAGCAAAAAGGCAATTTGTGGTTCACTGCTGAAAGAACAGGCAGGTACCAAGCAATTCAAATCTGTAAGATAAACCCTGCCTCCCTTCTGCCGCAGCCTGACCGGACCGTGCTAATGCATGACTGCACTGAAATAATTGGTGAAGTGTATTCCAGCAGAACTGATTTAAAAGACAGAGGATGTGTTTCTAGAAGGAAAGAGACTATTAACCTCCAATAAACAGGAAATTAAGCATGCAACAAAAAATGTAAATTCTTAGAGGCTGTTCAGGTACCTTTACAGGTGGCAGTTATGCACTGCCCTGGGCTGCCAGGGTCCAGCCTCGGCGGGGTCTCAGGGTCCCCGAAGGATGCACAGCTAAGGCAAAGTGAATGGAGCGAGACACCCGGTGGGGTGCCGGAGGACAGGCAGGCTTTTTGGGCCTGACTGACTCACTGAGAAAAATCAATCTTTACTTTTACAGGGAAGGTTATACAACATTCAGTGCATAGTGTGATTATTAAAACAGATATGGTTACCACAGAAATAATTTCTAAAAACACAGAAGGTTTTACAGATCAATCATGTTAAACAAAGAAATAACCGAAAAGTACAGGAGGTCCCACAGATCAACCATATTAAACAAAGATTATTTTGACCAAGAGGGTCATTAATCAGATAGCCAACGAAGCTATACGGGCACAAACTTTCAGGTGCCAATTAGTAACTAGGTGTCTATTAAGATTCCAGGGATTGGTCTAAATTAAAAGGGTTCAAGGGGTGATTTGTATATATATATAGAAGTCAACTATTGTCCGTTAAAATTAAATTTGTCTCGGTTAGGTAACTGTTTTTTTGCCTAGGTTTTTTGATTTATACATTTTTTTTGGGGGGGGGCCATGTTTTGTGTTCGTTTCCATGTATTGAGATTATTATTTTCAACTAGAACTCCTTGCTTCTTTATACTCCTGTCCAGGGTATGGGAGGCGTAGTGGCTCTAATAAATCTTAAGCTTTCAAGTGGTGACTCCCTAAAAAACATTCCTAGCAACAGCTTCCTTCAGCATTCTGGCAGTTGGTCCACCCATAGTTCAATTTTGTCCTTAACTTCCCAGGTGGGGGAAGCAGGCAGCACTAGGGTTGCTAGGGGTCTCTACTCTGTGGTCAGCAAGTCATTTCACGCAGAATCAGAGGCATTGTGCAGATTTTTTGTTATAACACACAGGTATCTGAAAATCCCACCACCTATTGCTAGCAGGGACAGGCATACAGGAAGAGATAGACAGGAGATCCAGCCACAGTCGCCTCTGCTGTGCAGATGTGTTTCATCTGACCTGACTGTGTCAAACAAAGGTCAGCTGTTGGTTGGCTCCCGACACTGGGCATCAGAAAGATTAGTAAATTTTTAGGGATCAGGTGGACACTCCACATGGCATGGAGACCTCAGGCTTCCGGGAAGGCAGAGAAGATGAATCGCACCTTGAAGGAAAATACAGCCCAGCTGTGTCAAGAAACTCATCTCCGCTGGGACTAAGTTTAACTTACTCCCCTGCTCAGGATAAGGGTGGCTCCTCGAAGTGGGATTCAGTTGAGTCCCTATGAAATTGTGAATGGGTGATTTCAGGCTATGAGTGAGGTAGGGGACATGTATGTAGATCAAGAAGCAAAGGTAAAGAACTATGTACAACATCTAAGTCAGACCTTAGCTGTAATGAATGACCTCACTTGTATTAGAGACCTGTGCCCTACAGGTTTGCTACATTTCTTTGAGTCTGGAGAAAAGATAGTACTCAAGACTTGGATGATAGCATCTCCTGACAGCTAACTAAGAGAAAAGTGGACTGGACCTTGGGACGTGATCCTCACTATCCCCGCCATGGTGAATGGACAGACATAAAACTTTGGATTTATCACAACAGAATAAAGCAAGCCCTGGAGGAACAGTGGACCACCGAGCCACAAGAAGACCTGAAAGTCATCCTTCAAAAACAATGATTTCTATTCTTTTCCCATGTTATGGAAAACTTATTCTTTTCAAACGAGATGAAAATATTCGGGTATATTTAGTAAAAATGTTCTAAATATCTTTGACTTTTATCTTGCGGGAAGAACCTACATTGAACAAACTTTACTTCATATCTCACAGGCACTTGTCCTCCCCTGGAAGGACTCCAAAATTGTTCATATAATTGGGGACCTATGATAACTCTGAAGACAGGGAAATGTTTCCTTTCAAAATCGTTAATGCAGCCCAGGCTGGAGAGTGCGCAACCTTTGTCAATTGTAGTAACAACTGTCTCGGATGAATGGCGACAACATTACTAATGTATCATCTGCCTTTAGTCACTTCAAATTGCCTGCAGGATGGTTTCTAACAGAAGGGCCGTTTAGTCAACAGTGAAATGATCACTTCCATATGAAACTAATTTTATAGAGATAAGATAATTAAAACTAACAGTGGGGGAATGAGAGGGGAACTCAACAGTTAAAGGCTTTAGCCTTCGTTGGTAAGTTTAAGTGATGAATGCACATGGAGCCTGTGGAAAGCTGTTATTCCAGGAACAGAAATGCAGGACTGTAGAAGGTCACGTCCACCTCAATGGCCCAGGGGGTCTGTAAGCCTTGGAGATGGTATCTGAGCAGTTGCACTCCAGGGAGGCAGCGCCCATGAGGCAGATAAAGAATTGTTGATCAACGGATAAAACAGACAAAGATGTACTAGGAAAATCACCCTGGACTGCAACTCTTACCCAATAAACCTTTTTTCCAAACCTCTTACCTACCTTTTCTTCTCCTTATTAAAAAGGCTGGCTTGAGATGAGCTGTTAAGATGGTTTTTGAGGGTATGTAATCCACCATCTTCTCAGATTGCCAGCATCTGAACAAAGCGCCCAGAGAGAGAGAGAGAGAGAGAGAGAAATCAGTAGTTCTCAGTACTAGCTGCACATTAGAATCACCTAGAAAGCTTTTAAGAAAATGGACATTCCGCGGTGAGGCCAGGGTTGAGAACCACTGGTGCAGATCATCACCTTGTAACCAAGTTCTAACCACAGTTAGGAGTACAACCACGCTGCTTACTTTGGCACCACGTCATTGACAGTGAGCTCTTGCCAAGTGAGCAAAGACTAACTGGAGCGACATCACATTGCATGAAGGAGAAAATTCTGGAGAGTTTTTAGAGGAAAATGGTGGGAGAATTGTGTCATCCAACTGTGTACAACGCTGGAAGCAAAAACATCCACCCCAGCATCAGTACCACGCTCCTTTGCAAGCAACAACTTCATTTCAGTAAAACATCCTCTGTCACATTAAATCAGTGTTGTTCATTTGAATTTTATTCGTTTGGTAGTTTTGTCTGTATTTAATTTGTAAATATATACTGGTTTTACAGTTACATGGGAGTTAATAACATACAATGTTCACATCTAGTTGTATGTCTGTAGCAATATCTGATATAATAAGAATAATTTCAACCACCATGGGAGGTCTGTGAAAATTCTTTTCCTTTAAATGGGGTCATATTACTGGACTTATTGCCATGACCATAATGCAACACTGCCTGCTTCTGCTTGGTTTAAAAAAAAAAAACAACAACAACCAAGAGTGTCAGAGATAGGACTTTACCAAATGGGCCCAACTTGATCAAATTAGGTTTGGCTTTTCAGCAAGAATATTTCATAGATGATTCTTTCCCATCAGGAGGCATAGTATGCCTGGATGTCTCTTTTTGTGATGCTAGCAGCCATTCAAATGAACATCTAGGTCCCCTGATTCATTAGGAGTTCCAAAATGATAATATCGTATGTCTACCATTCCCTCTTCATTAGCTGAAATGCTTCTAGAAAGAGAGCTCCACCCCATCTTGTATAAAGTACAGTTTACCTAGTAAAGGAAGGATAAATGCTTGATTCTTCCCTTGTATTGACTAAGTTTCAAAAGAATGAAGTGGCTTCTCCAGCATCTTGTAATCAGGCTCACCCCTCTCCCAAGTACCATTACTATCAACTCGTGGGTTTTAAACATTTCCTGTGTTTTAATTCGTTGCCATTAGATTTCTTATTGGAGCTCAGGTTGCCCCTATTATTCAGTGAGAGCTTCTTCAAGTTGGCTTCAGAAGCCTTTGGATACGACCCCAGAAGGCTTCGTTAGCTTCCTTGCTTTTAAGACGTCCCAGGTTTATCCGGTACGTTTCCCACCCGGGAACTGACATTAATGTCTAGGGAATTCTGAGCTTCAGAGGCTCCCAGGGAAGCAACATTTACTGGGAGCCAGCAGTGTGCACAGCTCTCTGGGTATTCTATTCTATTCTATTCTATTCTATTCTATTCTATTCTATCCTCACCCAAGGACACGTTTGCACTGCTTTTTAGACAGAGATGAAGGGAGAGAGAAACACTGATGTGAGAGAGAAACATCAATGGCTGCCTCCCGCAGGAGCCCCAAGCAGGGGTTGCACACACCCAGACGGGGGATCAAACCCAGAAGCTAGGGATGTGCCCTGACCAGGAATCAAACCTGCATCCCTTCAGGTACGGGACAATACTCCAAGCTACTCAGCCACACTGGCCAGGGCTTTTTGAGAAAATATATATACGTTTATTGATTTCAAGATCAATTGGGTTGGGAGGCAGGGAAGAAGGGAGGGAGAGGGAGAAACAAGGATTGGTTTCCTCCCATCCGTGCTCCAGCTGGGGATGAATCCCCAACCTAGGTGTGTGTCCTGATGGGGACTCAAATCCCCAACCTGTCGGCGCACAGGGACGGTGCTTCAACCAACTGAGCCACACAGGCCAGGGCCCCAGCTCTCTGTTTGGATAACGACACCACTCGGGCGCAGCGGGGAGCGCCTTTTAAGTGGGGACTGAGGAGAGCACGGAGGGCATTCCCTTCCAGCTTAGCTCAGGGAGGCTTCTGTCAGATGTGGTGGGCCGGGGCTGACTCCTTCCACCCTGTTGCTTATACTGCTCCTTTCATCCAGCGAATCAGTAACAACAACAACAAAAGTGGTTTCGAAACAGCTAAATCCACAACAACAATGATCCTTGTTTGCAGAGAGACAAGGTCCAGAGGCAGTTTGGGTCTGAAGGAAAGAACACTCCACTTGGAGCCAAAGGAAACTGAGTGACAACCAAGCTCCTCTACATTCATGGGAATGAAAATCAGCCTCATTCATGGGCTTCAAATTAAACCATCTCAGAGTTGCTACGAGGATTAAATGAAATTATGAATATGGATGTGCAGGGTGTACATTATTAATACATTCTATGTGATACATATCTACTTACAGTAACCCTATTGTGAGCATCTACTACGTACCACCAGATGCTGTGGTGATTTCATTTCATTAAATCTGCATAACAGTAGTGTAGGGTATTGCATGGGTGGCAGAATAAGCCACCCCAAAATATGCCACATTGGCATAAGGATTATTATGAGCTAAAGGCATTTGAAAAATAGCAGATGCAAAAAGGGCATTGTGATCTCGCATTTTCTTTCTGAAAACTGGAGATAAAATTCCCAAGTGAAAAGATGCCTTCCCTGTATTAGGAGAAGAGAAACATTCTTTGAAGGGTGGTCGAAGACCTGAGGATTCTGAACAGAGCTTGTGAAAAGAGTCCTTTCTTTAGCCTCCCCATATATCTGAGTTACTTTCACACAGCTGTCTCTCTTTGTTCGACCTAGTATGAGAATATTTAGGTTTCGCCACTTCTTTGGGTCTTCATTTCCTGAAAGGGCTCCCACGTCACGTAAAACTTATATTGAATAAATTTGTATGCTTTTCTCTCCTTAATCTGTTTGCTGGAAATTAAATTATCAGGCCCCGCCAAAGACCCCAAGAGAATAGAGGTCAAGTTTTGCCTTTGGCACGTAGAGCAGTGGTTTCAACCTGCAGACTGTTGGGGTGGGGCAGCCTTGATTGGTATAGTTTGCTGGTTAACACGGTGTAAACAGTTCCACCAACACTGATTTCAAGCAACCAATGGTTTTAACAACTGTCTTGCAAACCTCCCAAATACTTAACAATCGGCTCCCCAAGCAAGTAGGAGCCGGCTTCAGCACACCACTGAATCAGGCCCATTTCAAAATGAAGAAAGAGGCTTAGAGAGGTTGAGCAACTGGGATTCAGTGCAGCGGCTGCTGGTCTGTGGGCCTCCACAGACGTGCGCATGCTCTATCGGATACGTGGCCCTCCTCTATGCAGTTGCTCCACACTACTTGGCCTCAGATCGACTTATTTATCCTTTTGCTGCAACAGTGCAAACAAAAAAGTTTAGCTCCTTGATCGACAACAGATCATGAGAGCAGGGACCCTGTGTCCCATAATCGTTATAGCCTGAGGGCCTTATTCCATGCACCTAGTAAATACTTGTTAAATAAATGGAATAAACAAGCCCCAGTTTGAGGGGGAAACACAGGCAGAATCAACTCTAATGTCTTTCTTTACTTGTAACAGGCACCCATTTTGAGTTGCAATGTAATTTTTTTAAAGATTTTATTTATTCTTTTTGTTTTTTAAAGGATTTCATTTATTTTTATTTTTTTAAAGATTTTATTTATTTATTTTTAGAGAGGGAAGGGAGGGAGAAAGAGAGAGAGATAGAAACATCAATGTGTGGTTGCTGGGGGACATGGCCTGCAACCTAGGCATGTGCCCTGACTGGGAATCGAACCTGCAATGCCTGGTTCGCAGCCTGCGCTCAATCCACTGAGCTACACCAGCCAGGGTGGATTTCATTTATTTTTAGATGGGAGGGGCGGGAGAAAAAGACACACACACATCAGTGTATGGTTGCCTCTCGCGAATCCCCTACTGGGAACCTGGCCCACAATCCAGGCATGTGCCCTGATCTGGGAATTGAACCTGTGACCTTTTGGTTCACAGGCCGGTGCTCAATCCACTGAGCCACACCAGCCAGGGCTTATTTATTATTTTTAGATAGAGAGGAAGGGAGGGAGAAAGAGAGAGAGAGAGACATATCAATGTGCGAGAGAAACATCAGTGGGTTGTCCTTTGCGCTACCTGGCCTTTAACCCAGGCATGTGCCTTGACCGGGAATCAAATCAGCGACCCTCTGGTTTTGCAGGGTGGTGCGCAATCCACTGAGCCACACTAGCCAGGGCTGCAATTTATTTTTTTTTAAAGAAAGCTAATAATTATAAAGCACTTTCATGGCTTACGTCATTTCATCCTTGAAACAAAGGCATCCTTTTGTGCATGGGAAGGTAGGGGTGGAGTAACTTATTCTATGTTATACAACCAGAGGTAATGGAGTTGACATTTGAACTGGACAGCGGCACTCCACGTAGACCCCATGAACCACAACTCTGTGTAGTTTAACCAGACACAGTGGCCTTGAGTCGTTAACACTGTTGGTGCTCCGGGGCTGACTGTCACCTGGAAAAAGTCTTGCCTGTGCTTAGAAGAGGTTTGGAATCTATTACCTGCTCCTTCCTTCACTTCTCAGATGGCTACTCGAGAAAATTCAGCTTCTCCCCACAGGGCCAGCTTTAAGGCAAGGCCCGTGGTGCGGGGTCAGGAGCCATTCCGCCTCACTTTCTTTCTCAAATTATCCTGAGTTCTGTTACTAGAAACAAAAAATTTGCTCTCCTAAATTTTCCACACGGGCCTCCAAGGAGTTGAAAAACAAAAATCATTTTCCAGTTTTTCTGGCTTCAAGCCTGATTCCAGGACATGATCCAACGCTAATCACCATCCAAATGTCTGTCAGCCAGACGGTCACTGTGTACTCTGGCACATAGTACTGAGGCAGTCTTGTGCAATGTTGTTAAAGCATTATGTTATAATTATACCCTGGCCTTGTTTCCTGCCCATCTTCCAGATGCTTATCCACCAGCAGAATTACCTGACAATCACTCTATACAAGCCTGGACAAAAATCAATAACAGCGGGAACCCTCAGGAACTTAGGAAAGAATAGACAGCTAATGTTCCAGAATGTTCAACCAAGTCAGTGGTCTCTGATAGGCCAATCAAAAATATCAAATGGTATTTCTTCTACCTCTCTTATTATGCCTTTGACTTCTCTTGGTGATGTCTTTCCCGGAACAGTTACTCTACTCACCTTAAAACATGAAACGCTGGAGGAAATTCTCACAACCTCCCAGTCCCGGATCCCAACACTGCCCCACCCCCCTGAGGGGCTGAAACGTCCATGGAGTGGTGTGTACGTGCAGTTTGTTACACCTGCTAAGCAGGGGCTGCCGACCCGCTGTCCTACTGCTCCTTCCCTGCAATGGCAGTGCAGGGGGGCAGAGACTACAAAACCAAAACATGCCTCTTTGAGATGTTGATTAAGCTGGTTACTTTTTTAAAAAAGATTTTATTTATTCATCTTGAGATAGAGGGGAAGGGAGGGAGAAAGAGAGAGAGAGAAACATCCATGTGAAAGAAAAACCTTGATCTGTTGCCTCTCCCATGTGCCCCGACCAGAAAGGAACTGGAAACCCAGGCATGAGCCCTGGCCAGGAATCAAACTGACCACCTTTCACTTTGTGGAACGCTGCCCAACCAACTGAGACACACCGGTCATGGCAAGCCAGTTATTTTTAAGACACAAAGACTGAAGCCCTGGCTGGTGTGGCTCTGTGGGCTGAGTGCTGGCTGTGAACCGAAAGGTTGTTGGTTCGATTTGGGGTCAGGACACGTGCCTGAGTTGCAGGCCAGGTCCCTGGTTGGGGGTGCGTGAGAAGCAACCAGTTGGTGTTTCTCTTGCATATTGATGTTTCTCTCCCTCTGTGTCTGACTTCCTCTCTCTGGAAATGAATAAATAAAACCTTAAAAAAAAAGACTGAAGAAGAACCTTCAACCTTCTCCCTCCCCCCCAACTGCCTAAAAGAATTTAGATGGTGGATCTGCTCCAGGAAGACAGCTATCATCATACATACAGTTTAACTTGAACTAGTGTGAAAGACAGGGAGGACCCTAGCAAGGCTCTTTTGATCCAAGTGCCATTGTTAAAGGTGGTCCAGCAAGCATTTGCTTATGGAACATTTGCTTTTCACCTCCTTGTGAGTTGACTTCGTCCCCTTTGCTGTCCCAAACTACACCCCTTCTCCTTAGCTCAAGGTGGCATACAAGCCATCAACTCATCTGCCTGATTTGCCCTCATGTAACAGGGTAGGTCTGGCCAGATTGCCAGGGAGCAGGCAGGGGACCCCAGAAGTGGCGCCAGGGCCAGCACCTGCCCCCCAGAATGGGGAAGTTGCAGGAAAACTCGAGGTAGTGGATTGTAGCCAAGCCCGCTTCCTCATCCTGGCAGAGAGTCAAAAACTGGCATGCTGGTGACACAGCTCGAGGGAGTTTGCACAGAGCCCATGTGGGCTGTGAGAGTCGGACACCCTGCCTTGGGCCGAGACGCTTGTGCCCTTGTGTGCAGCTGGGAAACTTCTGCTCCCTTTTGCAAAACGGCAGCCAGAAGGGGGCAAAGACACTGCGGGGCTGACAAACGTGGCGGACGTAAGAATTCATTGATTGAAAAGCCAGATGCTCATGAGCTTGTGGGCCGAGGCTTTAAAACAAAATGTGGACAGAACTGCGTTCTCTTCCTCACCCCTTGCCCCAGTCAGGGTGGGGCAGAGAGTTCGCAGGACCCGGTGAGACTCCAGGTCCCACTTGCAGCTCCTGCCTTGGCCTGCTCTCAGTCTGGAGCAGGCCTGCATGCAGGACACTGCGACCCAGCACCACATGGCAAGGGTCCTGGACTGCTTCCACTCTCTCGCCCTGAGAGCAGCACACAGATGCACGGGCTGGGAATATTCCTTGGCCCCAGGGGTGCAAACAGCTTTGGGCACTGGAACCCCACAGAGGGAGCTTCCCTTGTACTTCCAGTTGGCGTGATTTGGCAATGCTCCCCAAAGCCGGGGCAGGGTGGAGAAGAAAGCGCACCAGGAGATGGTGATGCTGGAACCCACGACTGTGCCCCCCAGAGAGCCTGGAAACTGGACAGATGGACACCTGTTCACATAGCCGCCTTGGGGAACTTCTGGGCATGGTTTGGATTTCAGTCTTTCTGGGAACAAGTGGATTTCTGTGTTTTGCGAAAGAGAATGGCTTGGATCAGGGGAGAGCTCAGCGCCCTCAAATTGGGAACCCTGTTAACTAAAAATCTCTTCCCTTCCTCACCTATTTCCGTGTTATGCTTGTGCTTGGGAGCAAGTGGCTGGACCCCAGGCTGCTGAGTTACACTCAGGCCCGGTGTTCTCAAGAAATTAAATTCAGTTATTTTCTCATATTTAATCTGTCTAATGCCATCTTAATTATTTAGCCAGCCAGAAGAACTGAGAAGAGAAAGGAGACATTTTCTTCTCCCCCATGGGAGGAAAGGGGTCATGCCATGGTCACAGACACCCATATCACAGACATTGTGGTCTTGGGCCAGACCAGAAGGAACTCTAGGGAAATGTTCCTCCAAGAAGATCCAGGGGAATGGCGGCGAGAAAGCTCCTCAGGGAAGAATCTAGGTGGTGGTGGTGTGTGTGGTTTTCATTCCAGTCTGTGATTTAAGAGGTTTCCCAGCAGGTTTTAATTAACCTCCAGCTGAAACTTGCTAAACAAGTTTTGCAACTCAGGTTATTGTGTTAGCATTTTTCCGGGTATATTGTCCTGGGTTTGAATTTCATTAAGTTTATTATTCTTTCTTCATACAACTCAAAGGGAAAAAGCAAAGTGTACATTTTAAAACCTAGGTATTTCCTGGTAATGACTTGTAGGGAAGAATATCTTCCTGAGATCTGGATCAAGAAAGGAAGCAAAAATTAAAAGTTGACATTTGTGAATGATAAGACAAAACCAAGCGTATTTTTTAAAAAGAACGTGCTCTTTTTCAATGAAATATACACAATCTTAGGCCTTGGCTGGGTAGCTCAATTGGTTAGAGTGTTATCTCAACACACGGAGGTTGCGGGTTTCACACCAGGTCAGGGCACATACAAGACTCAACCAATGAATACATAGATAGGTGGAACAGTTGGTGTTTCTCTCTTTCTCTAAAATAAATCAATAAAAAGAAAGAAAGAAATATACACAATCTTTTAGTTCAAATGATAGTTCTTTGAGACTTCGCTTTGAAAACAAACCCTTAAGTATCAAATGCTCCAACCCCTAGGGGACAAATTCAGAATAGTTTCAGTTTCTTTCTAGTTCATTTCATCCAGGCCTGCATTTCAGACGAGATTGGGTGCATTCAGGGTGGTATGGCCGTACACCAGGCCTGCATTTCAGAATGAAGCGCCGCATGATCTTTCTGCAACACTAACCACTGAATAATCATCACTCTGTCCTCAAAGGAGCCACTGAGAAGAATGCCCTTTGAGGAAGCCCGAAAAGATGTGGGATGCTGCCCCAGGGACCTCTACTCCGGAGTCCTTAGAATATCCTCTTGAAATGATCTCTAATAAGTCACTCTATAGTCATTTACGTAGGCCTGTCGCAAGCATACAAGAATTGCCTAGTCGAAGTCCTTCAAACTTGTACACAGTTGCCACTTGAGGCATATGAGAATTTTCCAGGGGACTGAGTTTTAGGAACTTGGTTTCCAAACCTCAAATTCCATATATTCTCTTTCTGGAAATAATCTGCCTGACAACAATGCTCCTGAGGTGAACTAGTCAGGTTTGGTTCCCTTCGCCCATCTTCCCTTTCATAGTTACCCTTCTCCCACTTGCCTACAACAAAAAGGTGTTTGCCTTGTCCACCCTGAATCTTAGCAGCATATACTACCTTAAAGTATAAAAACCTGTGGGCACCAAACAGAAGAATAATTCAGGAATGTATTCAGCTCCTGAGGGAATAGTTTCCTGAGCATTAACTCTGTGTCATGGAGGGAAAACTACTTTTCTCTCTACCTTTCTATGTTCTTGGCTGAGACCACCCTATAATAAAAGACAGATTAATAGGAGAAAAGCAAACAAGTTAAATTAACCTATATACCTCCTGCACACGTGGGAGAGACCCAGGAAAATTGGATAACTGCCCCACAGGGCCCAAGCCTCCACCTTCAATACTCTCTCAAGTTAAACATAAAAGAAGATGGTGGGGTGAGGAGCCAGTTATGAAAGCTCACCAGGAAAAACACAGTGAACAAGGGTAAGGTTGTTCTGTATCTCCAAGTCAGTGCCTTCTCCACCGATAAGATCTTTCAGAGATCTAGAGCCATCCACCTCTTCCTGGTACAGAGACACGTGTCTCTCACAGAAGGGTAACGTGTGCTCAAGTTTTCAGAGATTCTCCTGTGTCTGCTGGTTCTTAAAAAACAACCAGCTCAGGATAATCCTTATGTCAAAGAGCATATTTTTTTTGGGGGGGGACATATTCTGTTCCCCTTCCCTAGCTTCTCAGGTTGCCTAGGAGCACAAACACAAGGTTTTATTTCAAATTCCACAAAGAACGAGGCTCCTGAGCAAGCCAATTCAAAGATCCTCTTTTAGAGAGATGTAAGTGGCACAATAAAGGAACTACTGGTTAAAGAGTGTCAGCAGTCAGTCAGCTGGGGGGTAACCAGAATGTTCCACAGAGATTGCTCAAGCATTTTATCAGGATTGTTGAGTATCTCCCAGAAGAGAACTGCAAATTACATTAGACATAAAAGTTCTATCCCAGGCTAGATTTGGGACAACTTTCTCTCTCAAGAGCTGAAAAAGAGAGAGAGAGAGAGAGAGAGAGAGAGAGAGAGAGAGAGAGAGAGAGAGAGAGCGCTTTGGTTTAAAAAAAGAAGTATATTGGTAGAAATGGGAAGTTGTTTTATCCAGGTAACAAACTGCTTTATCTGAGCATTAGAAGTAGAAATGAGATAATATTTTAAGCTTATTCAAATTGAAAAATGAAGCCAAATTTTCTTTAAAATTTTCTATTTCCCTTCTTTCAGCTTTTGGCATAAATGTCACCTCCTCCAGGAAGCCCCCCACCCACCCACCCACCTCCTATTATACATTCCACTAACACCTCCTTCGCTGCATTCTTCCCAGTGTGATTTACTATTTATTCGTGAAATACTTTGATTAACACCTGTCTCTCCTGTTAGAGCACATGTTCCACAAGGCAAGAATCATGGCAGTTTTAGGTCCACCATTGTTTGGTGAGCAGAGAGAGGGCTAACATTTTGACTAATTCTTTAAAAGTAGTTTGATTGGGCTGATGGCTTTGATAGTGAAGACTGGCTTTGCCATTAGGTGATAGAGCAGGCATTTTCCATTCATGGAACGAGCTAAATGAGCTGTGCCAAGATTTTGAAGCAATAAGAATAGATTTAAAGTATGTACATAATCAGTACACCAGAAATCACATTCTTTGCAGGTAATTATGATTTTACAAATACATCAGTCTGAAATTGAGGGAAAATGTAAAAATTAAAACACTTGAAAGACAAAATAAACTGTTTAATGGGCTACACAAGTATTCAAAATTCTTTTAGGGCACAGGTGGCAAACACAAGGCCCGCAGGCCTAATGCGGCCCTCCACCCTGTTTTATCCAGCCTGGCACCTTGTTTCTACCCAGGAGGGGGGGTGGCAGGGATGGGACGCAGCGCTGAGCTCCTTGCCCCTAGTTAAGGAGGAGTTACACTCATACAGTCCTGAAATTACATTCGGCCCTTTGAAGGCAACCTCAAGGCTGATGTGGCCCCTGGTGAAAATGAGTTTGACACCCCTGTTTCAGGGTATATTCAAGCAACAATGTCTATAAGACACTGAAACAGTGCAATCCCTACATTGATGCAGGACTCGGGAGTTTCCACTGTTCCTGGGTGGGTGTCACTCAGCATCTGCTTCAACACATTTGAAGATAGCGAAATTACTACCTACCTGGTAGCTCAAATCATTTTCAGAAAGCTCAATTTACGATAAAGTCCAGCTAGCTCCCAGTCGAAAGTTGTCTGTCTGTCATTCTCATTCACCCCACTGTTTCCTTAATTCTGCCACTGGGGCCAGAATAGCCCCTCACTCACTGAACAGGCTTTCGTGACTCCAGGAGAGACATGGCACATACCCAGTCCTTCAATCATTCTTTATTAAGTATCATGTCTTGAAGATCCTTGTTCCCCTTCACCTTCACTAATTTAGCCCCCACTTCCCCTCAAATATCAGCTTAAATGTCACTTCCAGGAGCTCTACGCAGCGTGTCCACTTTTACACAGTGAGAAGGCACAGGGTAAAACACACAGCCTGTCCTCATCTAGCTTGGCCTTTTTTTTTTTTTTTTCATTCTGATGAAAGCCGTCTCCCAGCCCTTCCACCTAGATTTCATTGGCCGGGGTGTGTCATACGGCAATCCTTACTGGCAAAGGAGGCTGGGAGTTCAGGTATTCTGCTTTCCAGTGAGGAAAGGTGAGCGAAGGGATGAAGCATACAATGCAAGAATAACAAGCTGTATCCCTGGCTGGGTGGCTCAGTTGGTTGGAGCATTGTGCTATATACCAAAAGGTTGTGGGTTCGATCCCCAGTCAGGCCATGGATGGAAGGCAACCCATTGATGTTTCTCTCTCACTTTCTCTACCTTCCTCTCTCTCTAAAATTAATAAACATATCCTCAGGTAAGGATTTAAAAAAAAAGAATTACAAGCTATAATTTTTAAAGTAATTTGGAAGATTGTAAGGTAAGCGAAGCAACCTGCCACCAAAGTAGTTATTTAAACAAAACAAAACAAACCTTTGACACTGTGTAAAACAATGCAACTTTCTAATTGAGTTAAAGCAAAAATATAAACAGTTCATCAAAAAAGCAAACCCTCAAAAATAAAAAGTAGTATCTATGGCCAGACGTTGCTTTTTCTAAAATTTTACAATAATTTCTCTTTCCACTTCCAACTCCAACTGCTCTACCCAAAAATGTTAAATGGTCATGACTTCTGTGTTGTCCAATCAGCATGTAAATCAGAAATTTGTAAAATACATTTTAAATTGATGGGTCACACCATTGCATGACTTTCTATAAAGAAATTTGATTTTTCTAAGGTAACAATTTTAAAAATACTTACACATGAATGTTCCGTTGATTATGCTGAAGACCATTTTCTTCTGTGAATCAGCACGATTTCTGCACCAAATTAGGTGCTTCTCTGCTCTGCTGAATGCTGGCCATTTCATTTCCTGTTCAGGAAACAGTACCTTCAAAACTTCGATAAACCATTGCCTTTACTATTTGAGTACTGAAAATAAACAAGGAAAATACAAAATGTATTTATGCTTATTTGAGTAATAATATATCAAATATGTTTTCTGGATTATTTTAAGTTTAGGAGGGGATTATTTGTTCTGATTGAAACAATGATCTTTTAATATGAGTATTTACATGGAGTATCTAATTTTGAAGGCGTTCTGGCTGATGCTGTTGGATTCGTGCCTAACTTTTAAAAAAATATTTATTTATTTATTTATTTATTTACTTAACGCTTCCCTGAGGACATTTTTTCATTGCCTCGAGAGAAGAGAGAGACCATGGATGTGAGAGAGAAACATTGATTGGTTGGCTTTTCATACATGCTCTGACAGGGGAATCGAACACGCAACCTTTCCGTCTACACGACGGCTGAGCTACACCAGCCAGGACCGGTTCGTGTCCTAACTTCTTTCCTTTTCAAAACAGACTCACGTCATCATCCCGGCCTCCACACTTCCTGCCTAGACTCTTAGAGTGAAGTCTGGGCTGGCTCCAGGAATAACAGTCCCGAGTCCCCCTCTATTCGCTGCACACAACATCCTAACAACTTTTAGGGGAGTTTTCCATTCTTAGTGCTGTGTTTTAGAAAAAGTTCAGAAGAGAGTGTGGTGAAAAGTCTACAGGATAAGGAAGATGAAGAGAAAGAGAAAGCATTTAAAAACAGAACCACATGACTTGCAAGCTGGGAAGGGGGAAAGACCAAGGGGAGAGGGGACTGTGAGAAATCACAGAGAAAGGGTGCTGAGCGGCAGGGCGGACAGGTAAGCAACAGACTGAGTGTTTAAAGTGTCCTGTATAGGGGTCTGTGCGACAATGATGTTAATCTAGCCAACCTGTACACCGTGCAGGGGAACTACATATAGGGTTCTTTGCTTTCTGGTTTTGTTTGTTTGTTTGTTTGTTTGTTTGTTTGATGGAATAGTCTGGATTTTTCTGTCTGGAAAGCAGAAAACCAGAATTGCAAACATCATGGCCTGTAGTGGCTACCATTTCGGCCCAGCCCACTGCCCATTTCCCTTCTTTTGTTCGTTTTTCAGAACTTCCCTTCCACCCATGTGGTCCTGGTGTCCTGGTAAGATTATTAGTCACAATGCCCTGCCCCCCTCCAAACTCCCGCAACCCTGGGACTTGGCGCAGGGCTGGGTGCACAGGTGTTTCGCAGCTCCACCATTTCCAGATCATTCACAGGCCAAAGGCCGTAGCCTGGGGCTGTTGGCTGCCATCTTCAGTGCCTGGAGGGAGCCCCTGCTGCAAAACGCAGCCAAAGGCCTGTGGGCATTGGAGCCAAGCACTGAGGGAACAGCACTGTGGCTTGAGATGTTCCTTCCTCATGGCACTCTTACTCATTCTCCATCCATTTTTCTTATTGTCAACACGATTACAGATGCCCCCCACGTCCCCCCCCCTTTGCCCTGCTCCACCCAGACCCCTTCCCCCAGCCTTCACTACATTGTTCTGTGTCCCTGGGCTATGCAGAGATATGCATTTATGTGCTTAGGCTACTCTCCTCCAGCCCACCCTCTCTCCTCCCCTGTGTCAGTGTGTTCCTCGTTTCCATGCCTCTGGTCCTGTTCTGCTCCTCAGTTATTTTGTTCATTAGATTCCACACATGAGTGAGATCATGTGGTACTTGTCTTTCTCATTCTCCATCCTTGGACTCCCAACTGAAGCTCCATCCCAGCCCATGGGGATCAGGCCCTGCTCAAACTCAACCCGTAGCCGCTGCTTATAGACAGCCTCCTATGGCTGAATCTATCATACAGGGATAGTTATTCCCCCGCCTACATCCGAAGTGACCTTTTTCTGCTGCCGCCAGTGTGTACAGCACTACCCCAGCATGTAGTAGGGTCACAGGTAAGACTTGTTCAATTCTCTTCCAATGACAGAAAGTAAACTAAAACCAGAATGTTTTTTTAAAGTATATTTTATTGATTATGCTATTATAGCTGTCCCATTTTTCCCCTTTGCGCCCCTCTACCCAGTTCCCCGCTTCCCTCCAGCATTCCCCCCCTCAGTTCACATCCATGGGTCATACATATAAGTTCTTTGGTTTCCCCATTTCCTATACTATTCTTAACCTCCCCCGTCTATTTTCTACCTACCATCTATGCTACTTATTCCCTCTACCTCTTTCCCCATTCTCCCCTCCCCCTTCCTGCTGATAACCCTCCATGTGATCTCCATTTCTGTGATTCTGTCCCTGTTCTAGTTGTTTGCTTAGTTTCTTTTTCTTTTTGTTTTTTAGGTTCAGTTGTTGATAGTTGTGAGGTTATTGTCATTTTACTATTCATAGTTGTGATCTTCTTTTTCCTAAGTAAGTCCCTTTAACATTTCATATAATAAGGGCTTGGTGATGACAAACTCCTTTAGCTTTACCTTGTCTGGGAAGCACTTCATCTACCCTTCAATTCTAAATTAAAGCTTTGCTGGATAGAGTAATCTAGGTTGTAGGTCCTTGCTTTTCATCACTTGAATACTTCTTGCCAGTCCCTTCTTGTCTGCAAAGTTTCTTTTGAGAAATCAGCTGACAGTCTTATGGGAACTCCTTTGTAGGCAATTCTCTGCTTCTCTCTTGCAGCTTTGAAGATTCTCTCTTTATCTTTAATCTTTGACATTTTAATTATGCAGAATTTTTTATACTAAGTGATCACATGAAGTGGCTGCTTAAGAAACACCATTTACTGGGCACAGCTTACATTATCTTCTTTAATCTACACAACCAATTTGTGAGGTGGATGGATGTTCAACTTTATGGCCTTGGAATTCCGAACTGAGTTATAAAATGTAATGAAGGCAAGAACCTCTGACTCTAAATTCTGCCTGAGGAAATGAACTGCCTGTAACACCTCCTCTTCACATGGTCCCCTTCTCCCCCACCAACCAGCAGCAAAGCAAATTTAGCAAATTTGCACCGTATCATTACTCCTGGTATCTGAGGGATAAAGGATGTTCAAGGACAAGGCTCTACATGCTGAATAAACTGGAACAAATTATCCACTTGAGTTTCATCAAATACATTTCCCAAGCAACAAAATACATGATTCGGCATAGAAAAACTAACCACTCATGCAGATAACACTTTGTCTGAGAGACTTTGGCCAACCTTGGTAACTGCCTGCACAGGAGAGGCCTCCATTCAGGGACTGGAGGGAGGGAGGAAGGGAGGACAAGCCAGTTGTTACACTGGGACCTTCCAGAAATGCAGCTGTGACCCTTAACAAGATAGCTGACCTGAGCTTTTCATTTGCTTTGACTTCACTTATGTGTTTAAATCCAAAGTCGCAAATAACAGGAAATGAACCACAAGGTTAGCCAGTTAACATCAAAGGTGGAAGGAGACCAGGAGGCCGACTGTGAAAAAGAATTATAAGGGGAAACATTCCAGTGACAGTGAGTCACAAGCATTCAATACCCACCAGCGCCACAAGAAGCAAATAGTGTGGGAACCCTGAGTGGATGGACCGACTTACAGTGCGTAGGTTTTATCCATTCGTTCTTTCTTTCTTTTTTCTTTTTGGACGGAAGCTGGGTATTTTTAGGATTTATTTATTTATGTTTCCTTTTTCTTGAATTTATTGGGGTGGCATTGATTAATAAGATTATATAGGTTTCAGGTATACGGTTCTATAGTACATCATCTATATGTTGTACTGTGTGTTCACCACCCCAGGTCAAGTCTCCTTCCGTCACCATCTACCCCCCTTTACCCTCTCCTACTTGCCACTGCCCCCCCATTTCCCTCTGGTAACCACTTATACTTTTGTCTGTGTCTATGAGTTTGTTTGTTTGTCTTTTTGCTTAATCCCTTCATCTTTTTCACCCAGCCCCCCAACCCCTCTCCCCTCTGATAGCTATCAGCTTGTTCTCTGTCTGCAAGTCTGTTTCTATTTTGTTAGTTTATTTTGTTGATTAGATTTCACATGAGAGTGAGATCATATGGTATTTGTCTTTCACTGACTGACTTATTTCACTTAGCATCATGCTCCCCAGGTCTACCCATGCTGTTGCAAATGGTAAGATTTCCTTCTTTTTTATAGCTGAGTAGTATTCCATGGCAAAAATGTACCACAGCATTTATTCTTTCGTGTAGAGAGAATAATCCTTGAGGGATACTGAAAGGGTCAGGCCAGATCCCCAACCCCCAGACTGCTAATGACCCCGTCAGGCCAGTTTCCAACCCTTGGGCCTGCCTATGACTCAGTTGTCCCCGAATTGCTTGGTAGCCTGCGGCTTCATCAGAACTCTCTCCCACTGCACACAATAGACACCTGGTGCCAGACACAATAGCCGGGGGCCACACTGACCCTCCTGTACCTGGGAACAATCTGCCCTTTATCTAACCCATTGTCCCCGCTCACATCCTGGAACCCTGAGGCACCCTCCCGGAAGATCTAGAGACTAACTCCTCCCCTACCCCCTCACAAAACCCTCACTCTTTCTAAAACCCCACTCCTGCGTTCCCTGGTGCTAAAGTCGACCCCGACTCAGCCCGCCTCTCAGTGCAGCATCAAATAAAGGCACTCAGATCGGATCACCTGGTTCCTTCCACTCTGTTTTTGGTGCATTTCTAACAGATACTCATTGTTATATTTATCAGACCACAAATGTCACCACTTACAACAGATTATGTAGTACTTTAACTTTGAAGTGAAAGTTTGTTGCTTTTTAATATAAATGCCAAGCAAAGTAAGTCAGATGAAAAAGGACAAGAACCATGATTTCTCTCATATGTGGGATAGAAAGCAGAAAGCAATAAGCGAACAAGCGAAACAAACAATCTCACAGGCAGGCACAGCAGTATAGTGGCTCCCAGAAGGGGAGAGGGTGAGGGCAGGATGCAGAGAGTAAGGCGGAATAAATGGTGATGGAAGGAGAGTTGACTCAGGGTGGTGCACACACAATACAGCATCCAGATGATGTGTTGTGGACTTGTGCACCTGAAACCTATATAATCTTATTAACCAGTGTCACCCCAACACATTCAATTGAAAAATGGTAAATTTACAAATCATGCTGCTGGAGGGAAAGCAGTAGCAATCTGCTTTTTCTCTTTGGCACTCTGGTTCCCAGCCTTGAGGTGCTTTACAAAAATACTGATGCCTGGGTTACCCTAGGACAAAATGAATGTTCAAAAGTAGACGGGTTGTGAGATGGATGCTGTGTGTGTGTAGCAATCTGATGTAAAGGCGCAGCACAGCAGTGCTGAACATCGAATTCATTGCCAGCACGATCTGACCCAAGGCACATGTAACCATAAAAACATGTATGTAACGGTGCACAGGCAGGGGCTTTGATTTCTGTCTAGTTTTATTTCACCTGCCTAACAATTAAAGAGGGCTCAGAGAGAAAAACAGTAATGTCTAACTCTTCTTGGTCTGAGGACTGATTTTAATAAAGGAGAATGAGGTTTAATAAGAAAAAGCCAAAACTAGCACAGAGAAATGTATCTCAAATTGAACATCTTCAGGTCTGATCACAAAATGAAAGGCTCACCGCCGTGACTTTGCTGAAACTTCGTTTTGCTAGTTTCAGTTTGATGTCAATTCTGCTCCACCCGTTTTTCTCAGTGTCTTCCGAAAACATTGGTGTTTCCTTGATGCACACGTCAGAATCGGCAGAGATGAAGATTAACTAACATGCCTCTGCATTAAAACTGAAAGAGGAAAAGAATGTGGAATTTCCTCCCAAAGTTCAAAATAGAACCACCACATGATCCAGCTACCCCACTTCTGGGTAATTAATCCCAAAGACTTGAAAGCAGGGTCTTAAAGAGGTATCTGTACTCCCATGCCCACAGCAGCAGTATACAGAATAGCCAAGAGGTAAAAGCAAGTCGAGTGACCATCATGAATGAATAACTAAACATAACGTGGGGGATACATACAATGGAATGTTATTCAGCCTTAAACAAGGAAGGAAATCCTGTCATATGCTACAACTGGATGAACTTGGAGGGCATTATGCTAAGTGAAATAAGCCAGTTACAAAAGACAAATGCTATATGAGTTCATTTATATGAAGTATCTAAAGTAGTCCAATTCATAGAAACAGGAAGTAGAATGCTGGCTACCAGGGGAAGAAGGTGACAGGGAGACATCACGGTGTCATGTAATGGGCACACAGTATTAGTTATGCAAGACAAAAAAAATTCTGGAGAGCTTGTCCACTTCAATGTGAATATATTTACTATTACTGAACTATGCACTCAAAATGGTGAAAATTGTAAATTTTATGTGCTTTTTTACCACAGTTTTTAAAATCTTGGTTTTAAAGTTACATAGGTAACTTAAAGGGAGAAAATTCTGGAAGACTATTCAATTGTTCATGGAATCTCTGGAAATGCTGAAGATCCACACTTCGGCAACAAGCACAAGCCAAGACCAGGAATGAGGAAATTGGGTGTTCCTTTGAAGTCTGACGCTTTTATGTGTTCCGTTGACTGGGAAGCACCCAGTAATAAATCTCAGGTTTGTAAATTTCGCAAAAAAGAAAAACAAAACACGAAGGAAGGCTGAGCTAAAAAAAGGATTTGGGCAGCAGGTGTACTCGGTTCTAAATTAGAACAGGAACAGTCGGGCGATTACAGACTCAGAAACAATGAAAGGCAGAGGACTCGGCAGTACTCCGAAAAGATACTCCATTGTGACGCAACTATTTTCATCTAAGTCCGGGTCTGTTCTCATTGTATTAAAAAAAAAAAGTCTCTCTTTGGTGGGAACTAAAAACAAAACCTGATTCATATTGAATTTTTTCCCAAAAGTTACACAAAGGGAAGTAATAATGCCAACTGTGAGAACTGGAGTGCGGATCGGATCTCAGCCCAACCAGAACCACCAATGGGGACAATAGACAATAACTGTGACTCTAATGAAACTCCTTTCTCAGCTGAAGGCACTGGGGCTGATGTTTCTCTTGCTCTATTCTTAGTACTGAAGTTTTTTCCCTTTCAGGGAAATGGCTCTCTTCAGTTTGAAACAATAGATATTCACACTGCATTCCATATTTTCTGGGTTCTCAGCGTTGCCTAAAATGTCACGACCTCCTCTCTTCCCCCACAAGATATGAGTGAGATGGCCCCTCCTGCGAGGGTCACAGCTGCTGTCAGAACAGGAGTGTGTAGAGTTGGGGTCAGCAGCACAAATCTACACCCAGGGAACGAGTGGTGACAAAGTGAGGGAAGGCTCGAAAGCTGGGTCCTATTTCGCTTTTCATCTCCTTGCTGGTGACTGGCATTCAGTAAATGTTTGCTCAGTGAATAAGACAAACAGATGGGGTATCTTAATACACGACACATCAAAAGGAGCTAAAAGTGTTAAAGGAAAAGTGGTTGTTGCATTACGACTGCTCAAGAAATGCTAAAGGAATGTGTGGTGGAATGAACTGGATTTCCCAGTGACCTTGCCAGCTATTGTCTTTCAGGCTGTTGTGGTAGCTGCCTACCAAATATCTACTCTCCAATTCTCTCTCAAAAGAATTCCAGTTTTTCAGCTGGCATACTGCTTCCAGGCTAAAAGATGGCATTTGTCAGACTCTGTTGCAACTAGGTTATATTATAGTTAACAAGTAAGCTGAAGTAATGGCTGGAAGTTCTGGGAAGTCTTGGGAGGGAGGTGGCATGCGCTCCTTCCTCTCCTGTTCTGCTGTTTGAAACTATGATGTGATGGCTGGAGCCCCAGCAGCTGCATGAGACCGTAAGGATGAGGATGATATCCTAAGGATGGCAGAGTGAAAAGATGGAGGGAGTCTGTGTCCCTTATAACCATGGTACTGTCACACCAGCCCTGGATTGCTTACTTACAAGCTTCTTTTATTTGAGAAATAAACTTGTATTATTTTAATAATTATTATAAAATTATTATAATATTATTATTATTATTATAAACTTGTCTTTTTCAGCCACTAGTTTCAGGGTCTCTGTTATTCCGAGCTAAAACCAATCCTAACTAATATAGCTGTGATCTCAGAAAATACACAACTAGGGGAGAAGTCTCACAACTTACATCTTCTCTCCCCTTCCTCTCCTCAAGACATCAAACTCAGTCTAGGAAGGGTTCCCATCTGCTACCTCACAAAGGCGTCCCAGCTTAGGCTGTTTGCATGATACATTCCTGTGTAACAGTAGAGGTAGTTTAACTTGACTGGTAGTTTCCTAGCTCCTGACTCCTTTCCAGGGGTTCCTAGAAGCCATGGTGGTTACCGAGGTCTCCCCTTGGCCTCTTTGCCTCCCTCACTCCCAACCTCTTCTAAGCCTGCCTTCTCCATATGGTGAAATTGTGCAACACCCCCTTGCAATCTGCTTAAACTGATTCACAATAAGAGAATGAATATGACTAATACAGTGGTCCCACCTTATCAAAGGGGGATATAGTCCAAAGACCCCCCGTTGATGCCAGAAACCATGGGTAGTACTGAACTCTACTCAACTATGTTTATTCCTACGCATGCTTACCTATGACAAACTTTAATTTATAAGTTAGGCACAGTAAGAGATTAACAACAATAACTAATACTAAAATAGAACAATTTTAAGAATGCACTGGAATAAAAGATACGTGCGTGTGGCCTCTCAAAACACGTCGTACTGTACTCACTCTTCTTCTTGTGATAGGAGATGATACAATGCCTACGTGAGATGCAGGGAGGCAGATAACACAGGCTTTGTAAAGGAGTCTTAGGCTAGTAATGACCTTCTGATGACAAATCAGAAGGAGGACTACCTGCTTCGGGAAACTCTGGCTCATTGACCCGTGACAATGTCGATGGCTAGATGCCAGGAACAGATATCGATGGATGGGGATCCTTGAACACTGAAAAGTGTGTTTGGCCAAAAGAACACTGTAATCAGAAGCTGCTGTGTCTTTCTTTTTAACTTGTCGAAGTGTTGCTGCAGGGGTTGTAATCCTTCGGTGGTCATGCAGGTGGCCTTAATGCTCTATTCCATCCGAGGGTCGCGGGCCATCATTTTTGTAAAATAAGGATCACTTGAATGCAAGCACTGTGATACTACAACAGTCGATCTGATAAGTAAGGTGCCTACTAAGTGGCTAATGGGTGGGAGTGTATGCAGCGTGGACACGCTGGACAAAGGGATGACTCACACCCTGGATGGGACAGACAGAACAGACAGCATAAGATTTCATCATGTTCTTCAGAATGCCGTGCAGTTTAAAACTTTATTTCGGAAAATTTTATTTAATATTTTTGGACTGTGGTTGACTGTGTGTAACTAAAACTGCAGTAAGAGAAATGACAGGTAAGGCGGGACGGCTGTGGTCTCCATCTGAAGGGTGGGAGAGCGCACAGTGTACCAGTGTGTAATTCAGAATGCCTCTGCAACAGGCAGGGGACAGCGAGTGGAACATGGTTGTGAAACAATGTGTCCAGGTCACACAGTGGGGCACACACCTGGGACACGAATCCAGGCCCTCTGGCTCCTGGTTCTGTGTTCTTTCCTTCAAGCCAAGGGGTTAGGCACCTTGGGCACTCCACTTCCTAATTAGTGTTACCAAGTCCAAGGTCACCACAAAGAGCACACAGAGGGTGAGAGGTGCACCTCATGAGCTCTGCCCAGTTGGGATCTGTTGGCAGAGCCTGAGTCGCAGGGGTGGGAAGCACGCGGAGAGGGTCGCGGGCTGCCCTTTCAGTCCCAAGGCTCTGAGTGGCACATGGTGAGAAAGTGAAGCAGCCCACACCGTGTGCACGGGACTTCTCTCATGTGGCTCTTTCAGGAAGGCTTCCAAGGAAGAGGTAAAACAGTCAGGAAGGCACTTCTATAGTTTCTTCTAGGGCTGAGTTTCTGGTATGGGTCTCGTATCTTCTTGGCGATATTCACAAATAACAGGTTATATAGAAATCTATTATCTAATGTGGTAAAATTTGTATTAACTCAAAATTTACCATTTTAACAATTCTTATGAATGTGATTCAGTGTCATTAAATACATTCACACTGCTGTACAACCATCACCACTGTCCATCCACAGAAACCCTCATCTTCTCACACCAAAGGTCTTACCTCATGAAACACTAATTCCTCATCGCCCGCCTTACAGCTCCTGGCAACCACCCTTTTACTTTCTATCTCTATAAAATTGACTCCTCTAGGTGCTCACGTAAATGAAATCATACAGTATTTATCCTTTATGTCTGACTGCTGTCACTTAGCATAATGTCTTCAAGGTTCATTCATGTTGTTGTCTGTCAGAACTTCATTTGTTTTTAAAGGCTGAATAATGTTACATTGTGTGGATGTATGTAGGAATTGTTTTCTTTTTTAAAGATTTTTATTTATTTATTTTTAGAGAGAGGGGAAGGGAGGGAGAGGGAGAGAAACATCCATGTGTGGTTGCCTCTCATGTGGCCCCCACGGGGGACCTGGCCTGCAACCCAGGCATGTGCCCTGATTGGGAATCGAACCAGCAACCCTTCAGTTCACAAGCCAGCACTCAAGCCACTAGGCCACACCAGCCAGGACAGGAATTGTTTTTAAAGAAAAAATTCAAACATACACACCCATATACACATATACATAAGCAAAGCTACTGAAGCGATCTGACACAGTACAAGAGGTTTGAATGCTGAGGTCGTGGTTCATGCAGTGAGTGCCTAAGGAGCTGCTAGCCTTGCCATACATCAGGCGCCAGCGAAGAGCAAGGATATAACGTGGACCCTTCCTCTAAGACAGCTCGCAGTTGACCTGGGAAGCAGACACAAGTAGCTTTAATACGATATGATGAACATTATGGCAAAACAGAAGCAAAACAGGAATGCAGACTGGTGCAGTCACTGTGAAAAACAGTATGGAATTTCCTTAAAACATGAAAAAATGGAACTGCGTTTTGACCCAGCGATTCTGGGAATATACCCTAACAATCCCAAAACACCAATTCAAAAGAATTTGTTTACCCTCCATGTTCATAGTAGCGTTATTTATAATAGCCATGATTTGGAAACAGCCTAAGTGCCCATCAGTAAATGATTGGATCAAAAAATGGAATTCTATGCAGCAGAAAGGAGCTCCTACCCTTTGCGACAGCATGGATGGAACTGGAGAGTATTATGCTAAGCGAAATAAGCCAGGTGATGAAAGACAAATCCCATATGATCTCACCTATAAGAGGAATCTAGTGAACAAAATAAACTAATGAGCAAAATAGAACCAGAGGCATGGAAACAGGGAGCAGACTGACAGCTGTAAGAAGGGAGGTGGGGTGGGGACTGATTGAAAGAAGGGGAAGGGACTAGTCAAAGAACACATGTGAAGGACCCATGGACATGGCCACCAGTGTGGGGACTGACTATGGAAGTGGGGGGCGGACTTGGTGGAGAGGGGCAAGAGGGAAACATTGGGACAATTGCAGTAGCATAAACAATAAAATACTTTCAAAGTCCAGAGGTATTAAAGATGACTTCTCTCTAAGAGGCAACGGAATGTTTACACAAAGGTTGACCTTTGATTAGGTCTTTAAAAACAATGAAGACGGCTATGTGGACTGGTGACCTCTGTGGTAGGGCTGAAACTGTCACAGGTTGGGGGTGGGGGGTGGAGTTCCAGTTGCAATGGCTGCAAAACAAATTATCCCAAAACTTCAAGGCCTAAAAACCACTACTATGCTCATGGATTCTGTCAGTCGTCGATTAAGTTATGGCACAGGAGGGACGGATTGTCACTGCTCCTCTAGGTATCTCAGACGGAAGATTTGAAGGCCGGCTTGGTCCACATGCTCAGCCTCTGATGCTGACTGTCCGCCCAGACTGTAGCTGGAATTGTCCGTGGGATGCCTACACATGGCCTTCTCCATGTGACCCGGGCTTCCTCGGAGCATGGTGACTGTGTTCTGAGGGCGAGCACAGTGAGGCAACCAGGTGGAAGACACATCACCTTTTATGACCCAACCTCAGAAGTCACGCAGCATCCCGTCTGCTGCATCCATTTCCATAGGAGGAAGTCACTACTAAGGTCAGCCCATATTTGAAGGGAGGAGAATCAGTCTCCACCTTTTGCTGGCAGGGATAACCGGGTTCTACAAGAACATGTAGAACCAGAAATATTGCTGCGGCTATATATAATGATAACAGGTTTAGTGGTACATGCCTGAGGCTGAAGCCACCCTGGGACAACAGCTGAGTCCGTGACTATAAATCAATGATGAGTATAAAGAGTGGTAACCCTGGGCCACCACTCCAACCCTTATGACTCATTTCAGTAGTGACCAGGTAGTAGTGACCATATGTGTGTCTTTCATTTAGGACTGACCAAGTCAGACCTTGTATGTCCCTGGGGTTCCAAATTGCAAATACAATTTGGTGGAGGGCCGTGTGTGCATGTGAGAGAGAGTGGGGGAGGTGAAGAGAGACAGAGAGGGAGAGAGAGAAAGAGAAATTCCGGACTGCTTACTAATTTGCATATGTGGGCGTTTGAACAATTAATTTGATTGCGGGGAAGTGACACTTGTACCTCCAAGCTGGTGAAGAGGCCATACCTGCTACAACTTTCATACGCCTGACCCCCCTTACCCAATCAGAAGCTCCTCTGAGGACTCATCTCATCTGGTCTCCCCAGAAGATTTAACAAGCTTGGCCTTTGGAATCACGCAACCCTTGATTTAAATCTCAGCTCTTGCCACTTCCTGGTTGTGTGGCCCTAGATAAGCTATTTGTTGTGCTGGACTTCAGTGTCCTCATCTCAGAATTATTAAAAGAATTAAATGAGATTATTTTCCCTTGTACCTAAAAGGCACTCACTCAGTGTTGTTTCTTTCTTTCCCACCGAAAAATGCTGAATGGCCAGGCACTGCTGGACCCCACAACCGACCCTTTTCCATTTAGCCTTTTAAAACTTCCCTTGAGTCCTTTCTCTCCCCCACTTCTCTGATGGTGAATGCTCCAGAGTCTTCCCTGAGCCCCACAGGTCTGCTTCCCCCAGGGGAACGCCTCTGGGAGTCTCACTCCTCCCCTGTTCCCACCGTAGGGTCGGGAAGGCAGGAAAGGGCCAGGGGCTTCAGGACTGAGAGAGAAAGAGGAGCTGGCATGCTCTGGGGGTATCTGGCCTGGTGACCTCATTGTCAGGGCTGAAACTCACAGCTGGGAGCTGGAGGCTGAGTTACTAGAGCAAGTTAAATCCTTTTCATTCATTGGTGAAACAAATGTTGATTACATCTCCCTACGCTCTAAACACTATGCAAGAAGTAGAGGATACAGCAGTGAGGAGGAACAAGGTCTCTAATCTTTGCAGATTTCCAAGTTTATATTAGTCATTATTATATTACAGGTGGGGGAAACTTGGCGGGGAGATGACACAGATGAAAGATAAACAAGACACGGCCTGGCTGGTGTGGCTCAGTTGGTTGGAGTGATACCCCAGAGCCAAAGAGTTGCAAGTTTGATCCCCGGTCTGAGTGCATATGATCCCCCGTGCAGGTACCTGCAAGAGGCAACCAATCAATGCTTCTCTCACATTGATGTTTCTCTCTCTTCCATCCTCTCTAAAAGGAACGAAAAAAAAAAATGTCTTCTGGTGAGGTTTTCTTAAAAAAAGACAAAATATAACCTAGTGATAGTGCAACAAGGAAAATAAAACTACCTTTTCTGCTGACAGATCAGAACCCACCCAACCACAGATTGATTTAGGTCAAGACCTGGATGACAAAGAGCCAGCCTTGCAAAGGTCCAGTGCAGGGGTCGGGGCCAGATCATTCTTTGTTGTGAGGCTGTTGTGCATTGGAAGTTTAGCAGCATCAATGGAACTCTGCCCACAAGACGCCAGTAGCATCTACCCTCCCAAGTTGAGACACCAAAAAATGTCTCTAGACATTGTCAAGTGCGCCTGGAAGGCAGAATCACTTGATTGAGAACCACTGGGCTTAGGCGAAAGCATTCTTGGCAGAAGAAACAGGGCCCCAGGCCTGCTTGGCCTCATCAGTTCCAGCTGTCCCTCCTTCTGGGTAAATTTTGCCAACTGTGACAAGTGGCAACAGATCTTAAAGAAAGGGGTAAACAGGCAAGTGGGAATACTTCCTGGTTCAACGCCTCAGTCAAGGGCTGCTGTTCTTCCCCACTCGCTTCCTGAAGCTATGGCCAAGAAGTCTCACACCACAGCAGCACCCACAGCAGGCAGGCCCCACAGGCCTGGGCTCTGTGGCACTTCCCTGAAGAGGCCTCTCCTGCTGTCCACCAAACTCCCAAACAGGCCAGGCAGCCACATTTCTATCACTCAACACCACATTTTTCATTGCTTTTAGCAGTTGTCTTTTTCTTTTTTTTAGAAAGAAACAGACTATTTTTTTTAAAGATTTTATTTATTTATTTTAGAGAGGGGCAGGGAGGGAAAAAGAGAGGGAGAGAAACATCAATGTGTGGTTGCCTCTCGTGCATCCTCCACTGGGGACCTGGCCAGCAACTCTGGCATGTACCCTGACTGGGAATCGAACCAGCAACACATTGGTTCACAGGCTGGTGCTCATTCCACTGAGCCACACCAGCCAGGGCAGTTGTCTTAACTACGTAAATAAATGTGAACAACTCTACCTCAATTTTTTATCTGCAAACTCACCATCTCTAAATGCCAACTTCCAAAAAGATAGGTTAATGAAATTAAATATGCCACAAAGAGAAACAACTGGGCCAGTATCACTTGAACTCCCTGAGTATATTTCGATTACATTTTCAGAAATTCCCCCATCCTCGCTTCAGAGAGTATACACAACACTGTACGGGACAGAGCGGGGTGTCAGGGAGGCAGTTCAGATAACATGGTGCTTTTCGGGCAATGTAGGATGGTCTCTTTTTTTCATTTTTAAAATAGTGATAAAAACACATGATATCAAGTTTACCATCTAAACCACTTCCAAGTGTACAGCTCAGTAGTGTCAAGTGCAGGGTGGGGCAAAAGTCAGTTTACAGTTGCAAGTGCACAAAATAGTTTACTCTTGTATTACTGTATTAATTATTATACTATTTTCCATAGGAACTGTAAACCTACCTTTGCCCCGCCCTGCATATTTACATTGTGAGGCAACAACTCCCCGGAACTTTTTCCTTCTGCAAATAGGAAACTGTGCTCATTAAATAATGGGAGTGACTGCTGGACTGTTTTCTCCCCCACCATATCAACACTTGTTATTTTCTGTCCTTTTTATTACAGTCACCCTAGTAGATGCAAAGTGGTATCTCAGTGTGGTTTTCATTTGTATTGCCCTAATGACTAATGGTGTTGAACATCTTTTTCATGTGTTTATTGGCCGTTTCCATTATCTTCTTTGGAAAAAAGGTCTGTTCAAATCCTCTGCCCAGGTTTAACTGGCTTATTAGTCTTCGTATTGTTGAGTTATATTCTTTATACACCCCATAGTCAATGGGTTGTCTTTTAATTTTCTTGATAGTATTGTTTCTAGCACAAACTTTTTAAAATTTTAAAAAAGATTTTATTTATTTTTAGACACGGGGAAGAGAGGGAAACATCAATGTGTGGTTGCCTCTCGCACGCCCCCTTCCAGGGACCTGGCCGCTACCCAGGCATGTGCCCTGACTGGGAATCAAACTGGTGACCTTTTGGTTCACAGGCTGGCACTCAACCCACTGAGTCACACCAGCCACGGCCGTTTTTAAATTCTGAGGTAGTCCAACATCTCTATTTTGTCGCTTACGGTGTTGTACTGAAGAAACCACTGCCCAGTCCAAGGTCTCATTTTACTCCTTCACCAAGATTTACTCCTTAGCTGTCTTCTGAGAGTTCTAGTTCAAGCTCTTACATTGAGGTCTATGCTCCCACACAGTGTTTAAAAGTCTTACCTATTTGGTAGTGATTTCCTAGGGAAATATTTACGGCACCATCAAAACACAATCAGACTATTGTATTTAAAACAAAATGTGTGATGTGTACTCTTCAGCATTCTGTTCTAGGCTGAGAACAGTATTTGAAATGAGCCAGTGCTCTCTGTGTAGGACAAATAAATGCTTTCATAAGTACGTCACTTTTGAATGGAGTAAAGTTTATGACCTATTTACTTATGAACCAGCCCAAACAGCTTGCCTCCATAGCGTGAGGGAAGGAAGAAAGACTCTATTGTGAGAATCTGAGAAAAAAAAAAAATCCAATCACTAATTTGGTCTAAACAAGGAAGCTTAGAGTCTTCTGAGGCCTTCAAAAACTACTTTCTCTTTGCGTAAGGAAGATGAATAAAAACTGTTTTTTAATACCTTGTGACCTGGAAATATTCAACGTTAATAAAATAGTCCCTGTATTTATGTTTTTCCTCTAAAGCTGAAGGGAAGATGGCATAACATAACAAAACAAACTCCATTTCAACATGCTGTTCCGGGGGGTCCCCAACATCACCCATACATTAGGCGATTTACTAAAATGATTCACAGGATTCAACATATAGCTGTATTCATGGCTCAGGTTTATTACAGCAAAGTGCACAAGACCAGCAAGGGGAATAAAACAGGCACAGTCTGAAGAAATCCACACGCAGGCTTCATAGCCTCTCTCCCTCCCAGACTAGGAGTGTGTTCCTTTTCCCAGTGGTGGGGGGTGGGGGGAGGTGGGAAGGGTGGGAGGGAGTGGGGAATGTAGCCATGTGGGCGCAATGCTTCTGCCTAGGGAAGCCCATTAGAGACTCAGCACCCAAGATTTGTATTAGGGGCTCATCACATAAGCAGCCCCTGCCTAGCAAGCACCAAAATTCCCAAATCACAGGAGGAAATCACGTCATTTGTACAATCTCTATGACCTGCCCAGAGAGGCTGTGGCACTCACTGAAGTTCTAATCTGACATTTACTTAGGGAAACATTCAAATTTGTCATCATTTCAATGAGTTGAAGTTTATCCTATCTATGAATAAATGAGTATATTACAGCAGATATTATACTAGACTATACTACACTATATTATACTGCATTACATTGTATTATACTACATTATATTATACTATCCCATACTATATTGAATTACTTTACATTACATTATATATACTGTGTGTACACTAAGAAGACAGTTAGTTACCCTGGCCTCAGGAGACTA
This sequence comes from Tonatia bakeri, assembly GCA_004024845.1. NCBI lineage: Eukaryota > Metazoa > Chordata > Mammalia > Chiroptera > Phyllostomidae > Tonatia > Tonatia bakeri. The sequence continues at coordinate 97,716 of PVIA01003691.1, read as the reverse complement.
TAGTCTACTAGACATCAAGTGTGAACTAACAAGGGTAGAACACGTACAAGGCCATGAGAAATCTAGAAAGTGATCCAGGAGTTCAGTGAGAAAAGGTTTTCATGTCTGGAAATTTAGTTCTTCAGAAATGTAGGAGTGACGGTGAATTCAATAGGAATTCAAACAAGGTAAAAAGGTTTTACAAGGGTTCCAGCTTTCCCTAAATCTCACATCTTGTTAATTGAGCAATTACACCGATAAATCTATCAGAAGTAAGTTAAGTATCTTTAGGTCAATGGGATCACTACGAGCCAGTAATGCAAAGTGAGGAGTGGACACCAGTGCCACGTCTGCTTGATAGGATAGAGGGGAGGTGCAGAAAGGATACCCATCTTCCTCTACACCCTCACCGACAACGGCAAGTGGGGTGAAGGATGCAGGAAGACCCCGGGTGCACCATGGCCACCTCCAGTTCTGAACAGCCTCTGCGGGGCCAACAATGCAATAAGCAGGCTCTGCTTTTCTTCGCAGACCTGGGAAACGACCTGATTCCCAGTCCTGGGGAACACGCCCCCAAACAGATCACAGCTTCCCTCTTGAGCAATGCCGTAATTGAAGGTTGCCTTCGTGATGAAGGATTCAGAAAATGAATCAGAGATATTACCCCAAATGCCCCACATACAAAGACACACCAGAACCTTCTAAAACTTGTTTAAAAATGTAAAGAAATGTATCATATTGCATTCATCACAGAAGGGCCCCGGTTTGATGCATGGAACCAAAGTTTGCAAAGTAAATGATATTTTTAATATTAACTTCCTTGTTGTTCTTAGAATTCGTTTCTAAATGTTTTTGTTATTTTTATTTGTGTCGATGTTACACGGGCACAGAGTTTCAAAAGTCAAACAGTTATCACTGAGTCTGTTGCAAAACAAGAGTCCCATTGTCTCCCTCTCCCTACCCTTCCCTGTGCCCTAACACCATCTCCGAACCCCTTCCCTCTGTCTTCCCGGGGTTTCAGAAGGAAATAATGTATGTGTGTGACACTGTCATTACTTGAGGGCCATTTTCTCACAATTTAGAAGAGATGTAGAAGATAAATTAGATGGCTGATGTTTTCCCTGTAGCGAACAAAACATTTAAAACCATTCCTCCAACCCCACTCAAATTTGGAGTTACTAACAACATCCCAGTATTGCATCACTTCAGCATTGGAGGGACTCACTGTGACTTCCCTTTCGAGTGTCAGGAGCAGTCCTTGAATCCTGTGTTTCTTTCCATCTTTGCCTTTTTCTCCTTCTCCCGCCTGTCCTGTCTACTCCCAAGACAGGCCAGCGCCAAGGGAGAGGAGAACATTCTCAGACTGACTCTGGGAATACACTGAGTCTGAAGACTGTTTCACAGGCTGGGGATGGGCAGGGAGAAGAGCCACTTCCTTCGCTCTTCCTCTGCCTTCCAGAGCCACAGCTACAGTCCACAACAAAGCTGCACAGTTGATTAAGAAGATAATGGCCCTTAAATATGAAATACAGGTGGCTCATTCAGCGCTGCTAAGGGAACGAAATGTGAAATAGTGAAACGCTTGCCTTATGAAAATAAGCTTTTGCTCCATCCACAAATTTCCTTGGCTATCATTTCATAAACATAAATAAGCCTGAACTACAGTCATGTCTGAAGTTTGACCTAATCATACCTTTAGAACTATGTGCTGGCTGATTACTGACTTGAAATTTGAACCTATCAGAAAGAAAACAAAACACCAGACTGGAGGAGTACTACAGGGTGAAAACCAAAACTCCGAGCAGTTTTCTTTCAACCAGTGGTGAATGAAACCATTATTTCAAATATTTACCTTAATTAAAATTAAGCCCGAGGTGAGAGTTTAGACCCACAAATATATTGCTGGCCTGTCTGACAGTGGCGTTTGCATTAGACTGCGTGGGCGCATTGAATTAAAAAGTAACAACTTTCCCACTCCGGGTAAATCATTCAGCTTGCACATTGAGCATGAATGCTACTGGTCACAAAGAAAAACGTTTCTCTAAATATCAAGCCTTGCCCAAAACATGAATTAAAACAGAACAATGAAAGCCCTGGCTGGGTAGCTCAGTTGGAACATTATCCCAAAGCGCCAAAGTTGCAGGTTCGATCCCTGGTCAGGGCACATACAAGAAGCAACCAATGAATGCCTAAGTGGAGCAATGAATCGATTTCTCTGTCTCCCTTCCTCTCTCTCCTTTTTCTCCCCCTCCCTCCCTCTTTCTAAGTCAATTTGAAAAAAATAAAACAGGGCAATGAAGAGAACAAAATCTCTCTTTTCCCACTGAATTCAAGGACTCTTAACTTTATCTTTAAACTAATAAAAATCAGTAATACTCACTACATGGCCTAATTTTAACTGTCACTGACTTTGTAGTTAACCACAAACAAGCCACATTTTTCCCTCTGTATTTGTGAACACAGGCACTTTGCCTCGACTTTGAACTTTCTTTAGGCCACCTGGATATGATGTCATTGACCCATTACACAGGCCACTACTGGGCTGGGATCCAGCCACACTCAGGACAAAAACTGCTGACCCAGAATCCCTGGCACCTGTTGCTCCACTGGTCGGGTGGGTGGCCCTTCCTATTGTACTACTACTGTTTTGATTTTTTATTTTAACCCAAGAGGTGACACAGGTGATAAGATTGATGAAGACATTTTTTAGCGCTCCTACTCCTTTTCCCCCACTGAAGCAACTGCTTTTAAATCTTGATTTTGACCAAGTAACTTTTCTTAGGACTCCAACTACATCACAGAACATTCTACACCACATTTGTTGCTTTAGATGAGCCGAAAGCACTCTGTATGGTACAGAACGTTCCCTGCAAACCCCTTAAGTGATTCAAATAGCATCATGTTGACTAAGTTGCAGATAAACAGGAGATTTATAGTTTTACTATAAGGGGAAATGGTCATAAGAAACAGAATAAAAGTATAAATGTTAAGTAGGGAGTATTACCTTGGGACATAGAAAAATAGTACAAGCACACTGAGGTCAGAAATAAGCCAAGGACCTGGCTGGCGTAGTTCAGTGGATTGAGCCTGGGCTGTGAACCAAAGGGTTGCTGGTTTGATTCCTAGTCAGGGCACATGCCTGGGTTGCAGGCCAGGTCCCCATTTGGGGATGTGTGAGAGGCAACAACACATTGATGTTTCTCTCTCTCTCTTTCTCCCTCCCTTCCCAACTCTAAAAATAAATAAAATCTTAAAAGAAAAAAAAGAAAGAAGCCAAGGAAGGGAAGGTATGAAACATCACTCCAGAAGGCATAAAGAACTGGAGAAATGCAAGATAGTATGATATGCAAATTTTATATTCCCTACAGTTGGATGTTCATGGAAGGCATGCAAAAAGTGTTAAATATAAAAAGAAGGCAGCGCTAGGTACAAACAACCACGAAAGGCAAAGATCACAGTGTAATATAAAGGGTAACTGAGTTACACTGGCTGGGAGGTGAGTCCCCTGCTGTCCTAAATGTGGGTCAGGTACCACTGGAGGCCAGTCCTGTACTCTCACCCCTACTTCCCCTTGGAGAAGTTAAGAGGTGTTAAGGCAATGTTTCAATATTGAAGAAAGGGTTAAAAGGGGGGATATCTTACTTAGGAGGCACTGAAATACCTTTTGATTAATGATCCCCAGAGCATGCTGTGGCATGGGCCATTTCTTCACCTTCTCTAGCTCAAGTCATCTCAAGAATGAGGAAACTTGTGGAATCTCTACTTTCTGGGGGTGATATAGGAAGCCAAGCCAATGGGAAAGGCCTGAAATAATAATATACTGAGATATTATAATGAGATAATATAATGATATTATAATTTTAGGCACAGTTTTAATATACTGAAATGATTGGTCACTGGGTCACTGGCAGGATTATTCTAGTGACAAGGGTGCTTCGGTTCATTAATCCTGTAGCAATGCAGGCACCATTCCAGCCACTTTGAATCTATTAAATATAATATTAACATGTGCATGTTCCATTTGCATATTGCCATCTTACCAACTGCTACCAATTCTGGAAGGTCAACAGCTAGGAATTAAATTGATGCTATAGCAATATAAAGATGACTTTTAATTTCTAAATCTGATGGAAATTTGGAAATTCTCAATTCTCTTTCACACACTGTTCCCAACCATCCTTCCTGGCTGGCTGACAAGTCAAAAGAGGCCCCTGCTATTCCCACCAGCACTGGGAAAACGGGGTGCAATGAGCTGTGCATTCAGGGGCCACAAAGGCGAATACAGGGCCTACGTACAGAGAACCAACACACACCACCACCTAGCACTCCCACATTGGCAGAGGACAGAGTACAAGGGGGGTGGACCCAAAAAACCCAGAATTTATTTATAGAAAAGTGTGTCTTTATTCTTACATGTTTAAGCTTCAGTCACCTTCAAAGCACTCTCCATTTGATGCAATACACCTATCGAGACATGTTTTCCACCACTCAAACTGCTTTTGAACTCGTCCATTTTGATGCCTTTTAGTGCTTCTGCCGTTTTTTGTTTCACATCTTCCATGTCGGCAAAATGTTTTCCTTTAACTTTCTTCATCAGGGAAACAAAAGTCACTTTGGGCGACATCAGGTGAACAGGAACGGTGACGCACGGGGGTCATGTGGTTTTTGGTCCAAAACTGCTGAACACTCAGCACGGTGTGGGCAGGTGCGCTTGTAAACTACCCATCATGAAATGGGCAAACGCGTTGCAAGAGTCTCCAAAAAAATTTACTGACAAATGCAGCCTCTGACAATGACACCAGCTGGTTGGTACCTACCGATACAGATGGGTTCCCAGAACACTCACCTAGAGGGGGAAGTTTGTATTATTTTCTATAAAGTCAGAAAATAATTCTGGTTTTCTGAAGGTCCCCCTTTGTACTTACTATGTATCTCCCACTGGCACTGAAGAAACAGAAGCTATGTACGAGCTGGGAGGCAATGAGACACAAGGATTCCCAGGCACTATTTTCTTTCGCATGCCTTCTGATCAGGGCCAGGCAGACTATTACTTACAGGTATTGTTCCTTGTGCTAGCTATCGAAGCATTGTCTCTTGGCTCCAGAGCAGCTATTGTCAACTGGACTCTCTTGTGGGGCACAGGCTCTGCAGACTGGCAGCTGATATTGCTCTAAGAGTTACCATTTTTCATACACACACACACGCGCGCGCGCGCGCTCACATTATTCATACTCAGATACATACCACAAACATGAACAGACACCACATACATGTCACACATGCCTCCACATACATGTATACTTAGAGATACCATACATCACCCCATACACACTGACACTAGATATGCTTAAACTGTTACTCCGTACTATCAGGGGGTGAAAAAAAAGCAGGACAACATTTTTTAGCTTGGAATTTTAATTATGTACATAAATAGCAACATGAGAACAAGAAGTCCTAAGGCTTGTACATTATCTATAGGTGAAAAGATCTCAGATTAGTCCCTTTGTAGTATGGCATCACCCAAGATAACAAAGAGGCCTGGTATATTTTTCCTGAAGAAGAAAGCCAGTTTATTACATTCAATACTGACTTCTATTCCGTTTTTCTGTAGAAATACTGGTTTAGTGTATGGAGTTTCCAACGTTTACCTATAACTAAAAGAAAAAAATTAAGTAATCTGTGCCAGGAAAATAAGAACAACTCTAAAATTTTGCATTTTGAAAACGCTTTAGTTTTACATAGAGAAATCATAACAAATATTTACATTACCCTTATATGACCATGAGGATCATACAAGAGAAAAGGGTAATTGTTCTTCTTTTATAAACAGGTAAACCAAATACCAGAAAGGTTTCGTGTTTCCCCGATACTACATTCAGACTCTCCACTGGCTGTGTACTGAGCATAATTGCAAGGATGGATTTATAAATACAAAATAAAGGCTGAAATAGCACAGCAACACCACATCTCTCCCCTTCTGAAAACTAGACAATCACACTGCCGCCCGTCTGCTGGGGGAGAACACGAATGCATCGCTGTCCGCCTGACATCCACCTTTCCTCACATTGCCCCGCCATTCTTTTCTGGAATGAGCTACCCAGCAATTCGAAGACACACCAAAGTGAAACCGGCTCTTCTCCACAATGTCTTTTCCTAATATGTAAAGAATCTACTTAGCAATTAAAGGCTTATAGGTATTTTAGAGCCCAATGACTACTTATTTGGCTTTTTAAGATAAAACCAAACATTCTTAAACATGTAAGCCACTAGCTTACCTTTTCTATCTCAGTTTATTAATCTGTTTTGGAGTTCTCTAACAGTTTAATGGATTTACTGCATTGCTAAAAACTACAAACCAGAAACAGCCTGTACTAGTGAGGATTCAACAGATCATGGTGGTCCATGCTAGGAAATTATTATGCAGCCACAGGAGGAATGAGATAGATATCTAAGTATCAACAGGGAATGATGTACACAATATATTAAGTGAAGAAAGGCCAAGTTCATTCATTCAATATAGTTAAACATAACATACTGTCCGTGTAGTGTTCTTACCAAAAAAATTAAACCTAAATCTGATTAAGTCTTCAGAGCCATCAGTTAATGAGAAAGGCAGAGAAGAGAAGATCCAAGAGATAAACAGAATAATACTAAATGGATGCACTCAGCCAGGGCCACAATGTGGGAAATTCCAAAGGACAAGTAAGCCCAGGTTTTCAACAAGTGGCAATGGAAAATGAGGAAGAAGGAACGATTACAGTTTAAAAGGCACTTATGAGACCTGTCAGTCAAACGCAATGGGCTGATCTTGTTTCAGTTTTGATTCAAACAAACCAAGTGCAGAAAGCTATTAGTGAGACAACCAGGGGAGTCTGCATACTGTCTGGACAGTAGATGATATTAAGGAATTAGTGTCCATTTCTTTAGCTGGGATAATAAAATTGCAGTGTGTGCCCTCATGGAGCTTTCAGTGTTCTTATAGAGCAATACAAGGAATATGACCTCATTCTGTCAAAAAACCAAAAGCATGTATGGATGCATATTGACACATGGGGAAAAAAGTCTGGAATGATATACCAAAATATTAACAGAAATTTCCTCTAGAGAGAAAAAATAGAAAACAAAAATGCTTTAAAAATATTTATCTAGACCCTGACCAGTGTGGCTCAGTTGGTTGGGCGTCATCCTGTAAAGCAAAAAGTCACAGGTTCTATTCCCAGTTGGGGTCCATACATGCCTGGGTTGCAGGCTGGTCCCTGGTTATGGGGGGCATGCAAGAGGCAACCGATTTATGCTCCTCTCACACATGGGTGTTTTTCTCCCTCTCTTTCTCTCCCCCTGACTCTCTCAAAATAAATAAATAAAGTCTTTAAAAAATATTTATCTAAAAATTTTTCTTTATAATAAATATACATCACTTGCATATTCAAAAACACATTGCCAATAAAGCTCTAAACATAAAGAATGAAATCAAGGTCATGTATACCGTAAGTTGAACTCTGATGCACAATACTTTTAGAAAATGAAATGGGTATTTACATAGTTTCCCTCTACTCCATGTCTCATTGGCCCCATAGAGAAATAGAACCATGTTCAAAGTCAAGTCTCTGGAGCACAGGTGTGTCTTCCTCGCTGCACAACCTCTAGTCTCTCTTCTAACAGCACACGGGACGCACATCTGGCCCCGCTTGCCAGAGATGCCGATTCTGGGATGGGGCCTAGGCCTCTGCCTTTTCCTCGGCTTCCCAAGTAATTTGTTTCTATAATGAGATTTGAGAACTGCTGACCTAGGCTTACTATGTGAAGAGCTGTGATGTGAAAGAGGATCTGGATTTGTTTTCTGTGACCCCTAACACAGGGTCAGGTCCATTGTGTAGAAGGAGTAATAAGGAGATACATTTTTGCTTAGTGTAAGAAATAGCTTCCTAAAAATCAGAACGATCGAAAGACGGCTGCCCTATGAGGTGTGCTTTCTATCAGTGGAGGTTTAAAGTGGGAACACACGCTTGAGGCTGGGAGTTGGACCAGATGACCCTTCTCAAATTCAAAGATTATATGACTCTCTGGGTCTCCAACAATATGAAGACAGCTTGAGAGAGAAAAATCTCAAACCTGTGGCTTTCATGAATTTTAAATAGCCGCCATAATTTACAATAAATGTAACACTGATGTAAATTTTTTTATTATAAAAGAAAATTCATATTCATTGTGAAATTTAAAAATACAGAGTTATATAAAGGAAAAAATACAAAAATCATCTATAATTCTACTATGACAAGATATATACCATAGTCCCCCTTATTCGCATGGGATGTGTCCCTAGACCCCCCAGTGGATGCCTGAGATTGTGGATAGTACCGAACCCTACATACACCATGTTTTTTCCTGGACAGGCATATCTAGAATGAAGTTTAATTTGTAAGTTAGGGACAGTAAGACATTAATGACAACAATAAAATAGAACAATTAGAACAATATACTGTAACAAAAGTTGTGATTGCTGTCTCTCAAAAAGGTACAGTGTGAAACGTAGGACAAAGGCATGATTCACGTCCTGGGTGGGACAGAGCAGGACGGTGCAAGATTTCATCACGCTACTCAGAACGTGTCATTTAAAACTTGTAAATTGTTTACTTCTGGAATTTTCCACTTAATACTTTTGGACCACAGTTGACTAAAAGTAAATGAAACCACGGAAATTGAAGCTGTGGGTAAGGGGGAACCACTTAAATATTCTGTTTTATTTCTTGGTCCTTAGCCTCTCTAAAAATGTATCATACTATCTTTTATTTCCTCCATTCAACAATAATTGTGTACATGTTCCCATGGAATTAAATATTATTAAAACATAGTGACATTCCTCTTTATAGATAGACCATGATAAGTCATTTTCCTACAGTTGAATATTTAGATTGTTTCCAAATTAAATATACTCTAACTACCAGGAAATCACAAGTGCTACCCTATAATTTTTAATATGTATGCAAAATAATATTAATATTATTAACTAGTGTTTTGTACTTAGCAGGCACTCAATGCATAAATATTAAACAAATGAATGAAAATAAATGGTGAACTGAATATAGGATCAGAAGGAGTCAAACTGATTGTCTGACTTCATCTCATATCATCCTAAATTTCTCCAGTCTGGGGTCACGCAGTCTTTAAAGAAAGAACAACTCTGCCCACAAATCCCCTGGCAGTTACAATAATGCACCTCCGTACCATCTGGGACTTCTCTGCAACAGCCACACACTGAATAAACGTTTAACGAGTGGCTATTAGATGAGTACAAGTATACTTACTGTAGTGAGGTTTGAAAAAAAATAAACCCAAGAAATAATGGCATTTTTCAATTATTTGAAATTGTAAATCACAACTGTCAAGTTCCAGCTTGTCTAAAAAACCCAGGCACACCTCAGGAACAAACACAATTATATAAGTCAAGGCACTTAAACCCATAAATTAAAGATGGAATGAAATATCATCCTAACCCTGTTTCCACATAAAGTTGAAACTGTTATAATTAATTTACACAATTAAATTTAATTAATTAAAGATAGCCCACTTGAGCTGGTGCTAACAATGCTAAAAAATAACCACAGGTTTTTATTCTTTACCTGATTAAAATGGGCAGAGCATGGAGTATTCTACTTATTTCCAGGTGAATTCTTCACATTTCCGGGCTTATAAAACAAAAAGGAAGAATATTAGTACAGCTTGAAAAGAAAGAGTGAAACTTGTAAAGAAATGGTGGAACATCTCAAAGTGCCAGTCTTCAGCATTTGGCAGATACAAACACTAAATACTATTACAATGCAAAGTAACCCATTTCTCAGTAAACTTAAGGAATGATCAATACTAAGGCTCCCGGAGGGCCATGCGTTAGAGAGTGACTTAGGTACAGATGAGAGCAGGAAATAAAGCTCCGTCAACTCCCATTATACAGAGTCAGGCAAACAGCTGATTCTACTAAACACATCAAATCAGCAGTGAGAAGATTTCTTTACTACACGCCACAATCATTGTTAAAGGTTTTACACCTATGGGATGCATCCTGTAGGAACTCTGCTCTGTGTATCTATCGTCCACCATAGGGGCCAAATCACAAAATATGTTTACTCTGAAAGAGGTTATGATCGGACCACACCCATTCGGCCTGGCCACCATCTGGGAACATATAATTAGGTCATGTCATCCATGAGAAGTGATGTAGTAAAGTTTCTAGTGGGAGAAGTTTATGTGCTAAATGTTTAAGGCCTTACTTTCTTTCCTATATGTCTTTAAGACTTTAATTCCTAGAACGCATTGGTAAGACCTGAGGTCATCAAGGATCTGAGCTCTCAGGAGACGGCAACCTGAAAAACACCAGGCTGCTGTTCAGTGGGCAATGCGGCTGTGATTCTGTGGTCTAGACTTGGTGCAGGTTCTCCTGCCGGACTTCTCTCAGAGTTATCCACGCGTGAAGGAGAGGGTCGGGGGAGTAAGAAAGCAGAAACATGTGACTAATCCTGTAATTTCAGAGCATGGTTTCTAGGCAACGTCAGGCTTACTGGAATGTTTGCAAACTGGTCCCTAAGCATGGGGATTATACATCTTGACTTGTCCAAGTTATACTGGTTTATACCTATTGTCTCAGCATAATTCATAGTACCTACCCTTTTACTCTCTAGAGCAGGAATGCCAAACTCATTTTCACCGGGGGCAACATCAGCCTCACAGCTGCCTTCAAAGGGCCGAAATAATTTTAGGACTGTAAATGTAACTACTCCCTAACTGTTAAGGAGTTGAAATTATACCCAGCCCTTTGAAGGTAACCAAGAGGCTGATGAGGCCCCCAGTGAAAATGAGTGTGACACCCCTGCTCTAGAATATCCTAGTTTGGATGATAAATTATATAGTCACCCCATCCAGAAACCATATCCACCTGACGACTGAGCTCTGGGCAACAAAGCCGTAAGTGCTGCCTGATGGACCGTCACACAATACTCAGGCCCACTTGTTGCTGTGGGCAGGGTTCTACAGGCCTGGTTGCCTGCGTGACTTACTTCATTCCTCCAGAGCCACATTCTCTCTCTCTCTCTCTCTCACGCTCTCTCTCTCTCTCACGCTCTCACACACACACCATCCCAGGGACCTTCCTGCTATTGTTCTTCCAATTTGCCAAGCTCTTTCCTGGGAAACCTTTGCGAAATGTATCCTTGACCTAGACTGACCAATCCCAATTTTTGCCTGGCTAAATGCTACTCATCCTTTAGATCAAGGCTTTCCCCTGTCTGTTACCCTTTGATTTAGATAAGAACCTTTAATTCACATTCAAAGCACCCATGACCTTCCTGATTTGTGTAAATCTTTCACTCATGTCTGAATCCTTCACTAACAAATAAGCTGCATGAGGGCACAATATCCTTACGACCTCCTAACACACAGTATTCAAACACTTGTATAAAATAAGTTTGGGTAGACCCTGGCCGGACAGCTTGATTGGTTGTAGCATCATCCTGATATGCCAAGGTTGCAGGTTCGATGCCCAATCAGAACACACACAGGAATCAACCAATGAATGCATAGGTGAGTGGAACAAGTCAATGTCTGTCTGTCTATCTGTCTGTATCGCTCTCTAAAATCAATCAATAATTTTTTTTTAAGTTTGGATATGCAATTAATGAAGAACAAGAAGAGAATTACAGAGATAAGTGAGATAACCATGTTCAACAATTGGGTCTGTCATAAAAACTATCTGGTTTTTGTCCTCGCCAGTGTGGTTTGGTTGGCTGGAGCATCGTCTGTGCACTGAAAGGTCACAGGTTTAATTCTCCATCATGGCACATACCTAGGTTGAAGGTTTGGTCCCCAGATGGGGCAAGTACAGGAGGCAACTGATCAATGTTTCTCTCTCACGTTGATGTTTTGTTTCTCGTTCTATCCCTTCTAGTCTCTCTAAAATCAATTTACAAATCTATTCTCAGGAGAGGATTTAAAAAAAATATGTGGTTCTCTACCTAGTTAAATATACTTAGATTTGAATTACCTTAACATAATGCTTGCCAAGTACTTCTAGTGATATTCTTATATAGTCTACTATCTATACTTGCCAGGATTGAAATCTCAAAGATATAAGCTGTGAAATTCATAGGCTTTTAAAAATCTTTTTGACATTAAGAAAATGAGCACATGAAAACATTCTTTTGGTTGAGGAAAACAACTCTGTTGCTAGGAAAATTTTTTGTTTGGTTACATATCACTTATAGTATAATAAAACAAGACAGCCAAATATCTCACTAAAGAAATATTGAGCCCATCCACCCTGTTACAAACCAGATCTCTCTTGGCAGAAACCTTAATGATCTCAGAAAAAAACAACATTCTGACTTCAAAAGACAGTTTGTGATTTAGAACAAGCCAGAAATTAACTTTCTGCATTTGCAGACAAAAAAATTTTATTAAAAATATTTTATAACTCATTCATTCTCCTTATAACCTAATTTTAATATATATTGGGTTTCATTGTTTTTTTAGTAATCAATACATTTATTTAACCCAATATACCTAAAATATTATTTCAGCCCTGAGTGGCATGGCTCAGTGAGCTGGGTGTCAAAGGTCGCTGGTTCCATTCCTGGTTGGGTCACATGCCTGGGTTGTGGGCCAGGTCCCCAGTTGGGGGCATGCGAGAGGCAGAAGATTGATGTTTCTCTTGCACATTGATGTTTCTTACCCTCTCTTTCTTCCTGCCTTCTCCCCTCTCTAAAAATAAATAAATTCTTTAAAAAATAAAGTATTATTTTAACATGATCGATATAAAATAATGAGATAGTTTACATTCTTTTTATTTCTATCATGTCTTGTAAAGTTGGTGTGGATTTATACTTATAGCATACCTCAATTCAGACTACCTCCAGTTCAAGCACTCAATAGCTAGTGGCTGCCACATTGAACTACACAGGGCTAGAGGAATAAGCCAAACAGCACTGTGATGGTTAGTTTTATGTGTCAACTTGGCTAGGCTATAGTAGATAATTCATAGGAAAAAATTCATGTTTGTGCAAAAACACGAATCATTTCTATTAGCAAAATTAAAACATCTTTTAATCAAAATGTTTGTTTGTAATCAGTATGCACCGCCACGTGAAGAAGAACTTTCAGCCAAACCTTTGAGGTACAGCGGTCCCCTGAAATGTCTGAGTCCTCACCAGCCAAATTATTTTGATCTATTATTTAACTTTTCCAAACTACAGCTTCCTCATTTGCAAAACTGGGATAGTAACAGAACCTGCCTCACAGACTCTTCTACGAGCAGAGTTTAGTGTCCAGAGCCAAGTTCACAGCAAGTGCTCAATAAACATTGCCTGTTTTATGTGGTATGTCACCTAGCTTTTTGGATGAAGAAATAAAAGGCAAGGACAAACGACCTGTTAAAGACCCCAGTGAAATTCCGGTTCACTAAATGTGGCAGGCAGAATAATGCTCTCCCCTGCTCCCAAAGATGTCTGCATCCTAATCCCGGAACCCGTGACTGTGTTACTTTATGTGGCAGGGGAGAACTAAAGTAGCACTGGAACTGAGGCTGCTAATCAGCTAACCTTACACAATGGGGAGATTATTTGGGATTATCTGGATAGGCCCAATGGAATTATATGGGTTCCTACAGCTAAGACGGAGGCAGAAGACCGGGTCAGAGAAATGAGAAGTACAAAGGACTCAACCTGCAGTAGCTGGCTTTGAAGATGGAGAAGGAGGGCTATGACGCCAGGAATGCTGCAGCCTCTAGAAGCTGGGAGTAGCCCCTCAGCTGATGGCCAGCAACACAGACTTTGGTCTTGTAAGTACAAGGAAATGAATTCTATCAACAACCTGAATGAGCAGGGTTCTCCCCTGGAACCTCTAGAAAGGACTGCGGTCCAGCTGACACCTTGATTTAGCGCCAGACTCCTGACCTGCAGAGTCTAAGATAAATCTGTGTTACTTTCAGCCAGTATATTTGTGGTCATTTTTATGGCAGTAATAAAAAACTAGAACACTGATAGGGAGGACTTGACTAATGGGGATAAGCCCTATGGCTCCCTTTTCCATTGGATGTTATCTTCTTGTGCAGAAGCGAAAATGTGCAGTGTCATGTGACATCTATCATGGCTAGTGTGCTAGTGTCTGTCTGCTTTATGTGTTTCTCACATGGGTAAACTCACTTAATCCTCAAAAGAGCCCCCATGAGCTACTACACCCATTTCCCAGGGCTCTGGAGCAATTTCCAAAAGGTTTCCAGTCTTGTAAGAGGTGGGCTGGGGATGGAGCCTCACGTGTCCACTGTGAAGTCCACTCTCTCGGCCTCCAGGCCACGCTGCAACCTGCCAGGCCCACCTTTTCTGCTATCAAAAGTATATGTCTTTTCAAAAAAATGATTTTCCTTCACGATTTATAACTTTATATTTTTCTAAGTAATGACGTTAAAAAAAGAAAATTCATTGTCTAGTACCGGCTTTTCCTAGAATTTTAAAGAGCAAAAGCTAGAGAGGGCACAAATTCAAAACAAATGTAGCTTTACAGAAAACTCACCACATTGTCCTTATTTTTATTTTTATTTTATTGTGGGGAGAACACTTAACATGAGCTCTATCCTCCTGACCATCTTCTAAGTGGACAATACAGTATTGCTAACTACAGGCACAATGTTGTACAGCGGACCTCTAGAACGGATTTATCTTGCATAACGGATACTTTATACCAGCTGAACAACACCCCCTCCCCGTTTCTCTCTGCTCCAGCCCCTGCCAACCACCATTCTGCTCTCTGCTTCTATGAGCTTGACTATTTTAATACTTCATGTAAGTGGAATTATGCAGTATTTCTCTTGTGACTGGCTTATTTCAAAGATGATCGTTTTAAATCGTTTAAATCACACAACTTATAGCTAAAGTGGAGTGTGCTTAGAAAGTTAAGGAACTTTTAAATGGAGGAAGAGAAAGCAGGATATATTTACTCAGAGTGCCCGCTGCTGCTTCCCCTTCATATTCCTGCTGAGCTAGCAAGGCCCTGAATACAACTATTAGAAGGTCAGCTTCAGAAGTTCTGCTCAGTTTTCTTATTAGTAATGGCTTTATATATTTCTTTATGTATTTTCCTGCCCTTTGAAGAATTAAGATTTTTCTTTTTAGTTATTGTTGGACTCTAATTGTCATTCTACAATTCTTTGATAGTAACTTGTTCCATGTTTTAAGAACCTCATGAAAACCAAACATGACATTTACTGAGACATACTGCTGTGTTTGCCTATTTATAGGACAATTCCAATCTGTGACCCTGGTGTCTAACACCCACAACTGGCCTGCATCTCTGACACTCAGACGCTGGACTGAGACTATTCTGAAAAAATTAGCAATGGACGATCAATAAATAGTCCCATGCTTTTATTAAGCTCCTACAGTTAAGGAATGAAAACCATAATGGAAAAAATCAATAAAACAACTATATTAAGAACTTCTGATCATCAAAATACACCACAACTGAAAGGATAAGCCTCAAATTGTGAAAAGATATCTGTAAACATGTGACAAAAAAAAATGAATATCTGGGAAACAAATAAAGAACTTTTATAAATCATTGAGATGAAAAAATGACCCATATAAAAAACTGACCAAAAGACATGAACAGGCATTTCAAGAAGAAGAGATCAATAAAAATGTGAAAAGATGCTTGACCTCATTAGTAATCAAGGAAAGGTACATTAAAACAAAAATGAGCCCCTGCTGGTGCGCCTCAGTGGGCTGAGTGCCACCCTGCAAACTGAAAGGTCACCGGTTTGATTCCCAGTCAGAGCACATGCCTGGGTTGTGGGCCAGGTGGTGTGAGAGCCAACCAATGGATGTTTCTCCCACACATTCATGTTTCCCTCCCTCCCCCTCTCTCTAAAAAATAAATAAATAAATAAATAAATAAATAAATAGAAAATAAAATTGTCTAAATAAGGTATTAAAAAGATCAAGCATTCATCCTGTCTTTCCCATAACTGGGTAAGTGTAGATGAGGGAAAGTGGTTCCTTATTCAAGTATCCAGCCAATATGTGAAAGTGAAATGACAGAAGTAAAAAGACACCATTTTCCAAGCCCAGTGAACCAATGGGTCTAGGTATTGAGCATCAACAGCCCTAACACCAAAATATCAAAGTAAAAACCAGACTTATGTGTCTACATAGCCTTGTCAAGAGGATCAAACATGACCTTGATTAAGTAGCCTCTGGATCCAGCCACCAATTTGCAGAGAACGCAGAGAAGAGCGGAGACTGTTCAACTACACTATGAGTGCGCAATTAGCAAAACTCAAACTGTTAGAGACTCTGCAGGTCCAACATGCTAGGTTCTTTTAACAGATACATTGTAAGGAAGATAAAAGGAGAGAAGGGGAATCTGTAGATTAAAAGTGACTTAAAAGGCAAAAAAAAAAAGACTTAAAAAGGTATATGAAGTCAGAAATAATGACAGGCAAGACTACAGTGACAGGGATAAATACTTAGGTGAAAAAGTCATAAAGGAGAGAATAAAGTTATTAGTATAAAAGTCAGGATGGTAGGTATACTTGGATGGAGGAAGACTGTGATTAGGGTGGGCTACATGCAGGGGCTCCTGGAGTGGCTAGCAAAGTTCTTGTTTTTGGTCCTAGGTGATGATTACAAGGGTATTTGCCTTATAATAATTCCCTCAGCTATAAAAAAAATTAAGTTGTTGAAGGAAAGCACATTCTTGGGGCACCTGGAGAAATGTGAATATGAACTATGTATTAGGTAATGTTCATTTAAACAATGAAATGTTCATTTTCCTAGGTACAATAATACTGTGATTATATGAGACGAGTTCTTTAGAAATACATGCTGAAAGTGCAATGAAATCTACAATTAACTCTTAAATGGTTCAGAAAAAAAAAAGAAGTATGTGTGAGCACCCATGCATGTGTAAAAAGATAAAGCAAATGTAGCAAGGTATTAATTGGTGAATCTAAATGAAGGTATATTCATTGTACTCTTGGGGCAACTTTCTGTAGTTTTGAGATTTTTTTTTCAAAATAAAAATTGGGGGATAAAGTAAAACCACACACATGGGCACGCACGCACACACAAAGGATTTTAGAGCCAGCAGACTGGCAAAAATGGAAACAACCACTTTGGAAGCCTACTTGGCACCATCTAGTAAAACTGATGTGCAGGCCCCATGAATCAGGAATTCCAGCCTTGAAAAACTCATGCACAAAAATGCTCCCAGGTGTGTGCAACAACAATATAATGAAAACTGCCCAACTAGCCAATGGCATGGGCATTTTCCCACAAAGATACATGAGTATTCTACAGCAGTGAAAATGAATAAACTACAACCATACATAACCAATAAACATAATGTTAAGGGAACAAAAGTTACAAAATAATATGCATGGAAAGACTTCCTCTAGATACACTCTATGTATTTATTTGTTTTTTTTTTAAGCTAGGTATCTTCTTTTGAAAGATTTTATTTATTTATTTTAAGAGAGAGGGAGAGCGAGGGAGAGAGAGGGGGAGAGAAACATCAATCTGTGGTTGCCTCTCATGCACCTAACTGGGGACCTGGCCCGCAACCCACGCATGTGCCCTGACTGGGAATTGAACCAGTGACCTTTTGCTTAGTAGGTCAGCACTCAATCCACCGAGCCACACCAGGCAGAGCATATTTGTTTTTGATATATATTTATATTATAAAAGCAAGCTCAACTATGGTGTTTTCTATTCTATTCTATTCTATTCTAATCTATTCTAATATTCTATTCTATTCTGTAACACTGTAGTTGAGCCTGCCTTTTATACTTGTTTTTGATATATATTTATATTATAAAAGACAGGCTCAACTACAGTGTTTTAGAATATACATGTATATGGTTAAACTAAGAAAAGTTTAAAGAAAAACAAGGGAATGAAAAACAAGAATCTGGGGGCATGGAGGGGCTCATGGAGAACTTAAAAGGCATGGTAATTTCCTATTTTTAAAGGTAGATGGGTGATTGCTACATGTGTGGTCGTTATATTGTTTGATTTTAAACTGTATATATATAGTTGATCCTTGAACAACATGGGTTTGAACTGCATGGGTCCACTTACATGTGATTTTTTTCAATAAATTCCTATACTATTTGGATCCAAGGATGGGCGTCCGTGGATGTGCAGGCTGACTGTAAGCCTTGATCTACGCTATTTCCAATAGAAGACTTGAACATCCACAGATTTTCGTGTCCTTGGGGGGTCCTGGAACCAATCTCCGACAGATACTGAAGGGCAACTAAATTTGCGGTAAGTCAAAAGTTATACATGATTTGACTATGTGGGGAGTCAGTGCCCCTAATCTGTGTTGTGCAAGGGTCAACTGTACATTATATGTTCTTTTATCTCACAGAAAAACAAACCCTAGACCACCCTATGATGACAATATTTCTGGATACACTCATCTTTGCTTCACGGTTCTGACAGAGTTCACTTTAGCTGAAGCACATAAATTCCTCTTATCTGACCAATGATTAAACTGAAAGGCAACCTCATCCAAACTTTATTGGTACAGGACTCAGTGCAAACACTTAGTATTTCTAAAAGGGAAAAGGGATGTGGCAGAGTAGAAAAATGCCCCGAACTCATTTAAGGTCTTTGAGAGTAATATAGCTCCATGGGAAACGATAAAATTGAGAATTGAGCCATCATTCATACCACTTAAAATTCTTGGACCTTCTTTTAAACAGAGTGTCTACAAATTTCTTTGTTTACAAAGCTAAATCATGTATATCTGTTACACCATTAGAGTATAAATAATTATGAGTTAAATTGCATCTAATAGAGATTGATCACTGAAGCCTGATTAGAAAACCATTCTTCAGACAAGCTAAGAAACAAACAAAAACCGCCTTCATAAAGTGTCTCTCAATTTCTTCAAAGAGATAGTTCCTGAGCCCTAAAAGATTCCTGTTTCTGGGTAATCTAAACCTTTGTTCTCATGCCCTGGCTGGTGTAGTTCAGTGGATTGAGCGCGGGCTGCGAACCAGGCATCGCAGGTTCGATTCCCAGTCAGGGCACATGCCTAGGTTGCAGGCCATGTCCCCCAGCAACCGCACATTGATGTTTCCCTCTCTCTCCCTCTCCCTTCCCTCTCTAAAAATAAATAAATAAAATCTTTAAAAAAATAAATAAATAAACCTTTGTTCTCATTAATAAAACAAACAAACAAAAAATCACTGAAACTCAAAAAACCAAATGAGAAGGGCAGGGCAGGGGACTCAATAAACAAACAATGGCATTTCACTACGAAGTTAATTCCTGAAAGCTAAGAATATCAAATCTTGAATTAATAGAGCCTTCTGCTAGCTTTCATTTAAAACTTGTGCTAAATGTTTAGGTAGTCAACATTGATTTTATTACCTTCTATTGAGAACAGACAAGAAAAATATGCTTTGAGGGTAAACAAATGAAAGGACAGTGAGTTCTTCAGGACTCTGACAAGGGTAAGGGCTTGGAAGAGGAGAGAAAAATGCAGAAGCAAACATGAGCTAATTAGACATCTTTACTACCTTATTCCCCAAACACATACAAGTAAATGTGAGTAGCTTTAAAATCTAACGTTTTCGAATTATCATAAAATGCTGTTTAACTTGCATTCCAACCAGAGACCCACTGCTTGTGCACTGGGCTGAATCAGAGCAGAGAAAACTATTTCCAAGCAAGAGGCTCCAGGGGGACCCCGCTTGGCTTTGGTATGCATGTGTCTGCCTGACAACACACGGAACACTCAGGACTAAGGCTGAGTTTCACTTCCCACACATCTTTTGAGGGCTGTGTATAGCTTCCCTGACACTAGTGTTTTCTTTTCCACATAAAACTCAGTGTGGACTTAAGGAATTTTTTAAACAGGAAAGGAAGCTTCCAAAGAAAATATCAGAAATGAAAGTAAAACAATGAGTGTTTATTCTTTAAAACGGATTGCCAAAGGGCACTTGATATTAATACAGAACTTCCTCCTCAAGAGTTAGTTTAAATAGGCTCAATAGAGACTAATGCCTTTAGAAACTGTCAGTGTGAAAATCAGTCCAGATTATCAATAGATTACTTATGTATACAATGAGGAGGGCTTATAATTTATTCTCTGATATTACTTCCAAATTCCAGCTCCAAATTCTGGATTTTAATTTTGAGAGAGCTGTTTATATTTTTCTAAAGAGCATTTTGATTTGAGATGGCAGGAGTCTAAATCAACTTTAAGTTCACAATGTAGAAGTTAGGTTAATATAAGGATTCTAATTCTTCCTTAGCGAGCTGTGCCTGAGTGCTTGGAGGAGACATGATGCCTTGTTCTGTACTCATTCTTCCTTATCAGGGAAAGAGAGAGAATTCCAGCACACACAAACAACATCCAATCAACCATGCGGCTGTGAGAAGAGATAAAAGAGGACACCCCCTTACAGTCAGTCACACAACCTCCTCCCCCTGCCTCTGGTCCCTCAGTCAGTGCAGAGAATCTGGCCTGTAGCTGAGATACAGTATTGCTAAAGGAAAGAACAGGCACTTATGATAAGTGAAATAGCAAGAGCAGTCTTAGTTATCTGTCTCTTTCCTGGAAGCATAGCTATGTTCCCTTTGCCTCCAGTTTTGATAAAACTTTCATATAATATGCTATACTTTGAGCAAATTGTAACCGCAGTACAATGGCAATTATGATCTAAGACTGCTGTGGAATGCATCTGATGGTTACTATTTACTCAGCCCTGCTGATATTAAGCAAAAGTATGGAAGACCTATTGCTCCTCCACTAAGGGTCACCAGAGAATCTGAGAGAGAGGTATAACGAATAAACAGAACAGGCAAGACTGAGCAACAGGGTTATCAAGAATTTTACAAAATCCTAGGGAAACCACATATTTAAACCAAAAGAAAGATAATAAAAACGATTTCTCACCTTTTGAAAGTTCTCCTTCCACAAATCTTCTATGACTATGTATCCTCGTAAACCCCAATCATATAATATCTCCCCACTGACCTTGAAATAAAACAAAAAATCCATTGCTAGTCCATACATGACTGGTAAGGAAGAGAATTTTCCTTCTTCCAATATAACTCTATTTGAGCATATGACGATTACAGAAGTCTTGGGACATACACATTAAAACTGTGCAACATTAGTAAATAAAAATAAGAAGAAGAATAGAATAAGAAGAAAAATAGTTTGATTATGTATAGTTATCATTTAAAATAATCTGCTATCAATCATGTATATATTCCAAAGTTCGACAGTTTCAAGGAAAAAATGTAGGAGATCACTGCTGATACGGGAAATTCCTAAAACTCTGCCTACCACATCTAGCACATAACAGCCAACCAAGTCACATTTTTTGCCAAGCTGAAAATCATTCATTGTAGGAGCTTAGGTAAAAAACTGGTGAACCCAATGAAGATGCTCTCAGCTTTCCCAGGTCCCCCAAGACATAAAGTCTTCAAGTTTCCACAGGGATTTTGCCTCCTAATCCGAAATCTTTTCTACAACATCCTGATGTCCCAGAGTCAGAGAATATTTTGGGGTGGGAGGTCCACTACCTTAAAAAGGTACTTGTCCACCTTTGGCTAGCTAGCTTTAATGGCTAGAAACTTTTTTTGATAAGTATTGAGCTTTCTTTTAAAAAAAATGCTTCCAGTAATTTGCATTCATTGGTCCTAGCTACAACCAAGGATATTGGTTACCGTCTTCCACAAGGTGGTACTTCAAATTTCTGAAAAGTTTACATTCCTCTTCCTAATTTTTATAATTAATTTCTCCATACATAGCATTTTAGTTTACAAAGCACGCTCACATGAATTATCTCTACTCTATTATATAATAACCCTGCGCGGTAAGTAGGCAAAGATGATAAGGAAATATTCAGAGACCAAGTAACTTGTCTAAGGTCATGGTGCTAGTAAATCCACTGGTCATTGCAACACGCTGAGTTCTTACAAGTTATATTCTTCCAATTGCTCCAAATGTTCCTAGATTATGGTATGACATGATTCTTGGACCCGCTGGGAGACATTTCGAGCATTTACCTCATATATGGTACTGTTTTTTTTGCTGCTAGAAATTTCTGAGAGGAAAATAACACTCACTGTCATTTCAATGGTTTTCTTACAGTACTTTTATCCAAATACCACTGAACAGAAAATAGAATATATGCAATTAAGAGGCTTGTCCAAAGTCAGAGTAGTCATTAAAAAAAACACACACAAAAAAAATTTAAACTGTGAAATAGAAACCAAATGACATCAGAAAATCTTTTCCAATCACTGATTGTTTTGTTTTGTTTTATTTTATTTTGGCAAAATACATTTAACATAAAATGTACCATGTAACCATTTTTAGGCATACAACTCAGTGACATTAAATAAATTAATTCACAATGTTATGCAACCATCACCACTATCCATTTCTGAAAGTTTTTCATTAACCCAAACAGATCACTAATGTTTGATACCCAGTGAAAATAAAGTTAATTATTTTGCTCTGGTTTACCCTAGGTATAAAATAAAAAACCAAACTCCCATTCCATTGACTTTAAAAATACATTACAATACAACTCAGATTTGCACCCTATTACCTTGGCTGTGAACCCCAAAGATAGTTTCCAACATATGCTAGGGCATATAAAATTTAGAAGAGACTTCTACTCAGAGGGCAGCAACCTATGCCTCTTGACCAGCAGCCATGCCCACACTATCCATTTACTATTTAAGCCATAACAGATTAACATAATGGTAGATGACATTTATGACCTAGAGCGGGCAGAAGGATCCCCTGTTCCTGAGCTGGTGCTGCAACAGGCGGAGGAACATTAACTATCTGCTTCCAGGACTGCTATAAACAATGTCAAGCCCATGCTAAAGAGATCTTACTGGCAACTGACACCAAAGCCATCAATTTCCCACAGCTGGAGCCAATGGACTCCCACCTACAACTGTAGCACGATCCAGGAATCTAGACTCAAACCTATCACGAAGACTCCAGGGAGCTCAGTGTCATGTCGGTCTGGCTTAGAGTCCTCAGAGCCCAATTCTGGTGATGGCACTGCGGCTCTGCTCCTCCTAGGACCAGGTCTCCATGTAATATGGCAGTTCTGGCAACTGGTCCCTGACCCCATAAGCTGTCCAGGAACTCAAAATCTAGAGCCTGCTTTGCTCTTGCCAGTTTTCCAAGGAACTCTGTGTTTAGAGTCCCACCAAGTCCAGACGCCACTGCCCTGAAGGAATCTAGTCTACATCAGTGGTTCTTAAATGTTGGAGGCATTGAAATCCTCTGGCGCGCTCGCTAAAACAGGCGGGAACCCTAACTCTCAGTGTCTGAGTCAGTAGGTCTAGGCTGGGTCCTGAGAATCTGCACTTCTTTTTTTAACTCAAAAAAAATTTTTTTTTGCTATTTATTTTATCCAAAGACTGTGTTTCCCTATCACGAAAATATGATAACCCCACCACCAGTAGCAAAGCCTGTACAGTTACGCTGATGAGGGAGTGTTCACTGGGTATTCCCATGTCCCAAAGGCCCTAAAGGAGGAAAAGAGTAAAAGAAAAAAAATCCTCAAAACAAATCCAAAACCCATGACGACTTTCGGGACAGACATGACATGGCAGTGTCTCTTCTTTCATTCTTAGCTGTAGGGGTATTTCAGCAGGATCAAGTACAATTTAACTTAAGTAAACCCTTCATACCAACTGCAGCACCTTAACTACACCCAAACTGTTAGCAGCAATCAGCACAGGGGACTCCTATTTTCAAAAACCATAAGATACCTCTGAAAACAGTTAAGATGGATGCAAAAATAACCTCACTTGGCTGCCTTTTAATAACCCAGGAACCTGGTTATCAGCAGAGACAGTAAACAAAGCAGCAAGGAAAGTGGAACCTGCAGTGCAGGTTGTAAAGCCTGTACGGAGGGAGAGGGTCAAACTCAGTCAGCTGTCCTAAGACGGACAGAGACTTCCATGTTTATGTAGCATCACTGCAATTCGTAGACAAATACATTTTTCATTTGACATGGAAAATTTGAATACATTTCATTCCACATGGTTAGTTCCTGCAGGTTCCATGAGAATTTGCATTTCTAACAAGTTCCCAAAAGATTCTGATATTAGTGGTCCAGGGACCATACTTTGAGACCCGCTGGTCCAGCTGTTATGGCCTGAATTATGTCCCCTGCCAAATTCACATGGTAAAGCTTTAACCCACAATGTGACTCTATTTAGAGATAGGGCCTTTCAAGATTAAATGAGGTTATAAAGGGAGGGTCTCTAACCCAATATGACTGGTGTCACTGTACAATGAGGACGAGACACTAGGGATGTATGCACGCAATGAAAAGGCATGTGAAGACACAGTGGGAAGGCGGCCATCTGCAAGCCAAGGAGAGAGGACTCAAGAGAAACCAGCTTTGCTGACACCTTGATCTTAGACTTCTACTCTCCAGAACTGAGAAAATAAATTTCTGTTATTTAAGCCCCACGGTCTATGGTGTTTTGTTATGGCAGCTTGAGCTGGCTAAGAAATTAGCTTTAGGCATGTTGCCTGCCACTGTGTTCTACTTGCCAGATGCCATCAAGCTGAGGCCTGAAGGGTAGGAAAGGAGTAGCCAACTGAGAGCCCCGAGCAGGGTGCACCCAGCAGAGGGGACTGTGCTCCCTGAAGGGCCCAGCAAGGAAAGCCAGGCCAGCTCCAGGGCCACAGACAAGGCATGGAGGGTCTAACACAGGCCTGTGCCTGCAACTCAAGGAAGGCAGGTTGTGACCCGGATACGCCTGAACTGAGAATGACCCATAACTATCAACTTTAGAATTTGAGCCTCTACACTTCCATGTCAACATGCACACACAAAAAAAGGTATCTTAAGTTTTCTTCTATTAATACTCAAATTAGTGTGCATTCTCAGACCACTGACATGATTAGAAGGAGGGCCAGAACTGAGGTACATAGTGAAGAAAAACATTTAAATTTGCTGTACTCATTTATATTTGCAAACAAATTTTAGTCTGATGTTATAAAAGCTGTAAAATAAAATTAAAATAAAGCAATAAACTCATACATAGATAAGCAAGAATAAGGGACGTCTTAACTTACTTGGTCTACCTTACCTGGAAAAATACGATGGCTTGTTGTGGATAATAAAGAGAGGCAGCTACTCCCATGAAACAAGGTGGATACACCAGCTTCTTTATCTTTGAACCTATTAAATAAAAGGTTGTGGACACTGTCAGATGATTCTGTCTTACCTATCTCAATTTGCCTGTATATACAACACTAAATAAGACTTCTTTAGGCCCTGGCTGGTGTAGCTCAGTGGATTGAGCATGGGCTCGTAAACCAAGTAGTTGCTGGTTCAATTCCCAGTTAGGGCACATACCTGGGTTGCAGGACAGGTCCCCAGTTGGGGGAACATACTGGGCAACCACACACTGATATTTCTCTCCCTCTCTTTTTCCTCCCCTTCCCCTCTCTCTAAAGAATAAATAAATAAAATCTTAAAAAAAAAAAAACTTCTTTGGGGCCCTGGCCAGGTAGCTCAGTTGGTTAGTGTCATTCCAATACACCAAGTTGTGGGTTTGATCCCTGGTTGGGGCTCATACTCCTAGATTGACAGAGAATATACTTAATAACATCAAACGTATCAAAAAGAACTGCCACATTTTCATAGCTTCAGTGAGACACAATTCATACAACTCACCTGTTTAAAATGTACAATTCAGTGGCTTTTAGCGTATTCACAGAGGTGTGCAATCATCACCACAATCAATTTTAGAATAATTTCATCAGTCCCCAAAGAAACCCCATATCCATTAGCAGTCACCCCCAAATCCCCTATCACCCCCAGCCCTAGGGAGACACTAATCTACTTTCTATCTCTAAGCATTTGCCCACTTGGACATTTCATATAAATGGAATTATATGACATGTGGTCCTTGCAACTGGTTTCTTTCATCAGCACAATGTTTAAGAGAACCACCATTTCTAAGGAAACAGAAAAAAGATTGTTATGGGAAAAACACACACATTATTTTGATTTCTAAGGTTTATGTTCTTTTAATAGTAAACTGGCTTCCTATTTACATAATGAACACAAGTATTCCTCTCTTCTCTTTTCTAAAACTCCATGATAATAATAGTACAATAATAAAATACAGATGATAAACCTGCAACAAAGAGAAAATATGTGGAAGGGCCACTGGAGGGGCAATTTTCAGAAAATGGAGAGTGGCCCTGGCTGGTGTGGCTAAGGGGACTGAGCGCTGGCCTGCAAGCTGAAGGGTTATTGGTTCGACTCCTGGTCAGGCCACATGCCTGGTTTGCAGGCCAGGTCCCAGTTGGGGCTGTGCAAGAGGCAACTGATCAATGTATCTCTCACACATTCATGTTTCTGTCCCTCTCTTTCTCCCTTCCTTCTTCTCTGTAAAAGTAAATAAATAAAATCTTTAATAAAAATATAAAATGGAGAGTGGACAGAAGCAAGAGGACACACAGCCTTGGAAGTCCTGAGGAGGGGCTATAGTGGAGGAGGGAACAGAATGTCCCAGCAGCCCAGAGATGGGGGACACTGTGAAGGGGGGGACAGGGCAACCAGGGATCAAGACAGGGTTTATAAATGCAAGTCCTGTGCATGGACCAACTGGCCTTCTCCGTCCCCCACCCCATCCCAGTGCAAAGCTGCCTATGGCCAGGCGTCTCTCCAGGCAAAAATTTTAACAGTGGATAGGGTATTTCTAGAGAAATGCCATGGATTTTCTGTTGAGAGCCAAGATAACTGGTGTGTGTGCACATACATTTAAGTGCATGAGAGTAAAGCCTTCCTCATTCGGGCACTGAGGGTAGGCACCCCCCCCCCATATTAAAGTCACTCTCCATTCAGCTCACCCTGAGGTAGAACCTGCCTGCCAGCAAGCCCCAGCTATGCACAAAAAGTTCTTATTGGCATTTCAATCGCTTTCTCCTTAAACATGATGTACAACCAAGGATCACTACTTATTTGAGGAAAGCCTGCAATATAAGACAAGATCGAGATAAGCAAGAAGGAAAAAAATGACCCTATAGGAAATAGAAGTTTAAAATAAAACTAAACCTGTAATTAAGTATCACTAAATATATTAAAGAAGCTACTACATTAAGAGAAAAAAAAGAGTTCTAAGAAAAAGGACATTCAGAGAACAAAAAAGAGGTCTTGGAAATGACTGAGTAAAAAAATCAAAAGGAATAAAATAAAATAATCAAGAATACATAAGAGACATATAGGGTCAATTTAAATAGCTTAATCGCTAATACGAGTTCAGGAAGGAAAAAGATGAGGGTAGATTTTCAAAGAAATACAGGATAGACATCTTCCTACAGCTGAAGGCTGCAAGCCACCAAAATGCCCGACCAGGAAACAAACAACTATATATAGTCACAGAGCACTGGAGATTAAGAGAAGACCCTTAAAGCTTTCAGGAAAAAAAAATGAAGCACTTCAAAAGGATCAAACTTCCAGACTGGCTGCTGACTCTCACATCTGCAACTCTGGATACTAGAACACACGGTCTTCAAAGTCTTGATGGAAAACAAACTATACGCCCAACCAAACTACCACATGGTATGAGGACAGAAAGTAATTTTTGGAAAGTTTACCTCCAACATAGGCTTTTTTTTTGAGAGTGACTTAAGCATGTAGTTGAACAGCATAGCAGAGCAAAACAAGGACATGATGACATGGAACTGGAAAAGGGGGCCAAATCCAAGGAAGAGTGAGGCGGTGTCTCAAGACAACAGCTGCGTGGAGCCTCAGTCCAGACTGAGAGGGCATACAGCCCTGGGAAGGGGGAACTGAGCAGGATGGGGAACTGAGCTGGGAGAAACCTGAGAATGTGGTTAAGAAAACAGGTAGGTAGAGGGTAAAACAGGAAAATACACTTGAAATGGACTTGCACTGGAAACAGTCTCCACTGAGGGACACAGTTTGTACATGGGATACATAAAGATGCTGGTGCAATGTATGGTATTAACACTTACACAGAATAACGTATAAGTGCTGTTTATTTTAACTTTAAATAGACAAACCCCTGAAGATGGAATGGGTATTGCAGAAGAGAATACAAATATTATCAATGTAGACTCTTAATATATTAATGTTTCTCTCCATGTCCTATTGCCTTGATTTAAAGGACATAATCACTCCAAAGGAGAAAAGCCTGTTGTTCCCCTGGGGTCCCACCTGTATACCTGAGGCTTTAAGCACCTGGGCAGCTCACACAGGTGAGGACCAAGGGAAGGGCAGCAAACCTGCCAACATGCCATTTTCCATTCCTCTAGGGAAAGCTGATAAGCAGCAGCTCTTGGGTTCAGCTCCTACTGGTTCATACAATGAGCTGGGAACCCTAGAATTTTAGGAAGGAAGTACAACCTCTGCCTCCGCCACCTCCATGCCCATACCGCTCAAGAAGCCAGGAGTCTGAGCTGTAGCTATCAGCATTGCCAGAGGGGAACCCCCGGCTGCCAGTGCTTGGGGGAGCCACCAAGAAGCAACAATAGTAAGTGACAACCACCTGCCCCCCCGAGTGGCCTGGTTGGGCCCATTTCCTCTGACTGATCATCCACTCACCTCTCTTCCCAGAGAGATGCCACTTGTCACTCATCCCCATCAACTGAGGCAGACTACCTTAACAGATATGCTCCAGAAACCCAATCATATGGTCCAACAAACCTTCTGGGTATATACCCCAAAGAAATGGAATCTATCTCAAAGAGTTATCTGTATTCCCAGTTCGTTGCAGCATTATTCACAACAGCCAAGACATGGAAATAACCTAAGTGTCTGACAATGGATGAAGTGATAAAGAAACTTGTGTTTATATACAATGGAATGTTATTCAGCCTTAAAAAAGGACACCCTGCCATTTGCAACATGGATGAACCTGGAGGGCATTGTGCTAAGTGAAATAATCCAGACACAGAAAGAAAAAAAACCTGCATGACCTCACTGATGTGTAGGATCTTTAAAAATCAAACACACAGAAAATCAAATACGTAAGAGTATTAGGGTGGTTACTAGGGGCAGAGAGGTGGGAAAATGGGCAGATGTTTTGTAAGATGAATTAGTCCAGAGATCTTAATGTGTAGCAGGGCTCCTACAGGTCATATTATTGAATCCTGGAAATTTACTAAGAGAAGAGATTTCAGGTGCTCTCATCACATACACACACACACACACACACACACACACACACAAAGGTGATTATGGGAGAAGATGTGTCAACTGGAACCCAAGATTCCAATACCTTGGCCTTCGAATTCTCCTCCATTCCAAACACTATTTAAATAAGACTGGAATGCTTTGCTGGACAGCTTTACAGAAAAGAGGAGAGTTTGTTCAACTATTTCACAAGTTGATTAGTAAAAATAAACTCTAAATTTAATTCTTATATAGATGGGAAGAGGGCACAGAAACTCCAAGAGTTCGTTCCACAGGCTGCAGGAGTGGCTCCAGTACATGTCTTTACCGATTCTGGTGTAACAGTTAAGGCGTGTATTAGCAAAGGTTTTTAAAACTGCAAGGCTGGATGCCAGACTAGTCTCCATAGTTATCTTTTATGGGGGTCTGATTACAGGGTTCATAAACTTTCTATTTTGGGAATTTTTGTAAAGTCTTAATTTCACAATCAGTGAAACTTCAAGTAGTTCATAACGAATTCACTCATTATAATGGAGGAGTTTATTGTCCTTTGTTTCCTATAAATGTCTTAAAATCCAGCAGTGCAGTGTAGTAATATTTTTAAGTTGGCATTTGTTAGCTTTCAATTTGTTTTAAAAAATTTTATATCCTCAATGACTGCAGCTACGACACATCAAAAGATCAATACAATCTCTATAAAATCACTGTTCTATTTACTGTAATTAAGAGCCTGATCTTAACAGTGAAGCATTTGAAAACAGTCTCTCAGGTGTGACAGATTTTGGTTAACAAAGGCCCACTCTTTCTGTACCAAAGAGCAACAGCAATTTGATCAAGTAAATGTTCATATACACGATAACTAGTATCTTTTTTCAACCAAGAGTATACAATTTCTTTCATTTCATTTTTTAAAACAATTTCTATATATGCTTAAAATCAAGTATATTGGAGAAAAAACCATATCAATGGATCCAACTCATTGTTCTAAAAACTAGTAAATGAAAACAAAGAACTGAATATATATCTTCTCTCTCCCTTATGAACTGGCTTAAAAAAAAAAAACTGTACCTACCTCTGGCAAAAAGGAGTCCAA
Source organism: Tonatia bakeri (assembly GCA_004024845.1). Lineage (NCBI taxonomy): Eukaryota > Metazoa > Chordata > Mammalia > Chiroptera > Phyllostomidae > Tonatia > Tonatia bakeri. Next base: position 67,444 of record PVIA01003691.1, on the reverse strand, counting down.
CAATGCCAGCAAACCCAATAACACCAAGTCTTGGAAAAAATCCAGGAGGTGCATTTTGGAGATATTCATAGCTGTCTATAATAGAATCAGACAAGGAAACAGTTCCATAAATTGCTCATTAAAGATACAAAACAAGTCTTAAAGTCTAACTAGTACTTGTACCAAATGCTTTTCAAATAATGTATTCTTGGCTTTTGGTTAACATGCCTCTTTTCAACACATTCTTTGTACATGATAAACATGATTTACTAGTCACATAGCAAGTATCCAATTTCCAAACACTTTTGGTCTGACATCCTACTGACAGTACAGTCATGTTAGATTACCTTCATATTCCTAAAGGCTACAGACATGAATCAACTATTCACACAGGGAGAAATACAAATACAGGGATCCCTTGCTATCCAAACTCCTGTTATCCCAACACAGAAACACAGAACCCACGCAGACCATGGAGATATTGAGGGTTTGGTTTCAGACCACCACAATAAAGGGAGTCACATGAATTTTTTTGGCTTCCCAGTGCATATAGAAGTTATGTTTCTGCTGTGGTGCAGTCTATTAAGTGTGCATTATGTCTAAAAGAGCAATGTACAGACCTTAAGTAAAACGTATTTTATTGCTAAAAAATGCTAACCACCATCTGAGCCTGCTGGAAACTTTGGTGCTGACAGACCTGCTCAGTGCAGGGTTGCCACAAAGCTCCAACTTGTAAAAAAAATTTTTTTTTTCAATAAAGTGAAGCACAAAAAAATGAGGTATGCCTGAGTGTTTGGATAAATCTATTGCTCTCAGAAGCATTGCTGCCTGTTCTCTGATGCTCAGCAACCAAGTACATGAAACTCAAGGAAAAAATTATTTTTAGTCATCTGAACTCATTACTCGAACCCAAGAACAGAATAAATTTGGATAACGAAGGGAACTTGTAGCACAAGTGTATGTGGGGAAATAGTCACTGTTGGTAGTGGTAAAATAAATAAAAATAAAAGCAACACGTGAGCCTCTCTGCCATGACTGGACATGCCTTATACCTCATTCGCATGATCCCATGTCTCCTCTCCACTGAGCCAATCCCCCCAAATAACAGCCAGTTTAAGCCCTAATTCCTCAGAAAAGCTTTTCCTACGCTCATTAGCCCATAGCTCTCTTCCTCCTCTGAAGTCCCATCATTTTATTCCCTGTACCATAATTGGGTATCTACTCCTACAGCACCTTATGTAATTAAGCAGGGGTGTGTTTTATGTCTCCACAAGGAGAATATACACTCCTTAATGGTGCACTGCCCAGACTTCTATGCTGCTTTCCTTGGTGGTAACAGTGGATGTTCATTCAACAGGTCATTAATTAAAAGTACTACTAGGAGTTAATGAATACTGAGTGAATTAACGAATAGCTTTTAGCTAGGTCATGACTTAAAAAGCCTCACATCTCTTCCTCAACCTCATCTTCCATGGTCTGCTTCCAGTTCCTGGCACATGCAACACTGAGTCGTACATCCAAGCCTTGGCGGTGCTGTGCCTCTGTGTGGCCACCTTTGTTTCTTCAGTATTTATCTCAGAAATCCCTCCCTGCCTGTTCCCATGTTCCCAGTCTCTATTAAGCTAGTCTCCTCCCTCTGTACCTTTGAGGGTGGTCTGTGGTTGTCTCTGTGTTTGTGCTAACACTGAATAATTTATAATACACATCAGTGGTTGGGACCACTGTCATAATCAGCCTCAATCTTCAATGCTTGCCATTATGATGACTTACATGGAACTGAAGTAATTGGAATACTCAGTAATTCTCTCTCCCAGATAATACCAGACACATGTCAATTTTCCTTTTCCTGGGTTCTTTGAGAAACGTGGTGATCATTTTAAATACTACTATAGGGCTTGTGTTGTTGGTGCTAATTCCCGAATGGCCTTTCCCTTACTTTGCCTTTAACCTTAATTAACCTTTAATCTTCTGCTCTGGCTGGTGTGACTCAGTGGACTGAGCGCCAGCCTGTGAACCAAAGGGTCATCAGTTCTATTCCCAATCAGGGCACAGGTCTGGGTTGTGGGCCAGGTCCCCAGTTGGGGGCATGCAAGAGGCAATGGATATCTCTCACACATATATGTTTCTCTCCCTCTCTTTCTCCCTCCCTTTCCCTCTCTCTAAAAATGAAAATAAATAAAATCTTTTAAAAATAAAACAAATTTTAAAGATGTTAGTTATTAACATACATGAACAATTTAAAGAACCAGTAGGCTATTAATATGTCTGTCTTCAAACGAAAAATTTTTTTATCTAGTAGTTTCAGGGCTATCAGCTCATCAATACCCCATGATAATCTTTGCAAAGAAATAAACTATACTTGTTTTATTTTCTTCCGTCATGGAAGCAAACACTTGTAAAAATAAGAGTTTAATTTGTTGAGATGCCCAATAAGGGGAATGAAATATGTTACTTCCTGGCTGAGATTAGTCAACACATACACTGTGAATGAGTCTATGTGATAAGTGATTATGAAAAACAATCAAGGACAATAAAAACCAATGAGGGCAGCTTTCTTGAGCAAGCCAGCGCCTTTCCCCGCCCCCTTCTTTCCCCAGGGCAGTCTCATAGTATGAGTCTCTGCTGCTGTTATCTTTCTGTCTCTCCCCCCTCCCTCCCTCCATCCACACACCTTTCTGCTCCGCCTTCCCCCAGGTGCTTTCTCTCTGTCGTTCTTTCTCCTAAACTCCAAGGCCCTTCTTTTGCCCCTGCAACCCCTTTCCTGAGCCCACAGAGCCCAACTGCCTCACCTTTGCTACCTGTGACTTTCTAAATAGACTTTCTCTTATAAATTGAACAAATAAAAATAAAAAATAAAAACCAATGAAAGATGTAAAAACACTACTAACTATGCAATAAGGCCTTTCCTAGGCACACCAACCCAGTTCCTTCCTACCTTTAAACTTCTATAAAATGTATTAAGAGCTGTGCATAAGAGCTCTCCTGATTCTGAAAAACTATTGATGAGTTAGTGTAGGTTAGCATGAGTTAGGGGCATTGTACCTAGAATAAATTTAAAGGAAAAAATACAGGAAATCTGTACTTGCTAGCCCAACAATTCTAATGATGTTGAAGAGACTTACCTGAGTGTTTCAGGATACTAACCCTCTGAAATCTGATGAAAATAATAGATCATCTTTCCAGAAAAAAAATCTACACAGTTCTAAAATTCTGCATACAATTTTAAGGAATTCACAGCTCTCCTTGAAACCCATCCATAGAACCCGTTAAAGAGTCCAATGTAAATGAAGAAACTGATTTTACATCATTAAAAACCAACTTACCTAACCCCCACTGAATCAAACTTTGCATCTTGGGCTCAGTTTGGGAATATATTTCCTAAAAAGGTGAAAAGAAAATGAATGAGTAGGATTTGCTGATTAGAAAGTAACAGTAAATATAATTGTCTTTACTTAATAAATTATGTTAACACTTTTTGAACAAAGATTTACTGTTGATCTGGACTTTTTGTGTTCTTTATTATCTTTTGTAATTTCCCCTTCACCACAAATTGCTCAGCAGAATGGTTTATGACTGCCACAGGAAGCAAAGATTTCAAGTGGAGTGGTTTCAACAACCCAGCCTCTTCATTTGCTATTAACATACAAGACAATGGACAAAAATCAGTCCCTTGATAATTAAACCAGCAATCCTTTCTTTGTGAAATTAAATCTGTCTTTCATGTTAAGTCTAATTCCTGATTTGCCATGACTTTAGAGCCTATATCTAAAGAACTGCCCACTTGAAGCAGGAATGACTAGCTTTAACGGGACAAAGAAGTCTCTATCTAAGTTTGGAAAGACACTTATCCTGGTCCTAAAGCAAGTGAAGTGTTAACGTTCTCTTAACAACAACAACAATACAAAGGCTTTGCACATGAATGTCAGATGACCCTAAAGAAAACAAGGAACTAGAAGCTATGCACCTTCAAGAAGTCTACAGTGAAGATGGGAAAAGAGATGTGTGGGTATCAAAAGGCATCAGAACAATTGCCACTTGCAAAAGGATTTTTAAATATAATTTAGCTCAAGTCAAAACAAATGATCCTAATACTGTTAAATGAGCCTAAATAGTAAATGTTAAATTTGGAAGAGGACATAAAAACATAAAATAACTACCCTGGCTGGTGTGGCTCAGTGGATTGAGTGCTGGTGTGAGAACCAAAGGGTCACTGGTTCGATTCCCAGTAGGGGCACATGTCTGGGCTTTGGGCCAGGTCCCCAGTGGGGGGCACGTAGGAGGCAACCACATACTGATATTTCTCTCCCTCTCTTTCTCCCTTCTTTACCCTCTCTCTCTAAAAATAAATAAACTATTTTAAAAACATAAAATAACTACATGTCATTTCACTAAAATTCACTATTGATTTTTGCTGCCCATAAAAAAAAAAAAAGAGCCCTGATTGGTGTGGCTCGGTGGACTGAGTGCCAGCCTATGAACCAAAGGGTTGCCAGTTTGATTCCCAGTCAGGGCACATGCTTATGTTGTGGACTGGGTCCTCAGTGCAGGGTGCACAAGAGGCAACCACACATTGATGTTTCTCTCCCTGTCTTTCTCCCTCCATTCCCTTCTCTAAAAATCAATAAATAAAATATTTTTTTAAAAAGAAAGAAGAGAAAGAAGAAAGAAAGAAAAGCTATGGCTCAACATCTAGAGTGACTGCCCACTTGTTTTTGCTGCATAATCTTTTTACTATAAAGAAAAATTAAATCAGTTCTTGAAGAAATGAAACAGAAATTGTTGGCCTGAAAAATGAGCCAAGAATTAAAAATATTTCTATTCATGAAGACTTTATTCTATAGGAAAATTAAACCATTATAATCATAAAAAAAGTATTTAGAAGTACTGCAAATAAACGTGTTGATAACCATTCTAGTGCAAATAAATGGTTGATAACCATTATATCATCTAGAGAGGTATTTTGCTGCATTGAGGACTGTGCACAGATGAAAAAGTAAAAAACAAAAAGCAACCTTAGGTTGAAAGCTAAAGAGACAAAATACTTTCATAACCAAACAGAGAGAGAGAAACAACAGTAGTTATGCCTACATGATACAAAAATATTTGCCAACCTTATCTTCTTTTCTAAGATTTTATTTATTTATTTCTAGAGAGAGGGGAAGGGAAGGAGAAAGAGAGGGAGAGGAACATCAATGTGTGGTCGCCTCTCATATGGCCCCTACCAGGGACCTGGCCCACAACTCAGGCATGTGCCCTGAGTGGGAATTGAAGCAGTGCCATGTTAGTTTGCAGACTTGCACTCAATCCACTGAGCAATACCAGCCAGGCCTGCTGACCTTATCCTAACCACTAAGCATATGGTTTAAAAATCTTCTAGAACAGCCATGTCTGGTGTGGCTCAGTGGATTGAGTGCCAGCCTGTGAACTGAAAGGTTACTGGTTTGATACCTAGTTAGGGCACATGCCTGGGTTGCAGGCCAGGACTCCAGGTGGGCATGTGTGAGGCAAGTGATCAATGTTTCTCTCCCTTTCTACCTCTCCTCCCCTCTCTCTAGAAATAAATAACATCTTTAAAAAAAAATCTTCTAGAACAAGAGGATAAAGTGTAAGTGTTTTACAATACAATATAGTCTTCAAGTATTTCATAACTCAATAATATGGTTATAATATTTATGTATAATGGTATAATTTATATTGTTGATAGAGTCTATGCTTACTATTTTCTTTCTAAATTGGTTCAGCAGTGACATAAAGTAAAAATCTTTAAATAAGTTCTGGATGAAAATTGAGTTTGTAAGTCTCAAGCAAAGTAAATGTAGACCATGTCACACACACATCTACATGCTTTTTAACTAATTTTCAAAACCAAGATCAAGTACAGCAAATACATGTATCATGGCGCACAGAAGCATTCTGCAGATTGTAAACTTCGGTTTTAGACGTTAAAAATGACAAAAATGCCTTCCTGAAACACAAAGCCTGATCTAAAACCTGAGCAGTGACAGAAGCCAATCTGTGTAAGTAGTTCTTGGATTACTGGAGCAAACAGTTCAGTACTCAAATATGTAATTCCACCCTTTTTTTAGTTATTTATCTTCCTATTATAGCATTCAAAATGGTCTGTAACAATTACTATCTAAAGTGGTACTGATTTGTAGAATCTCTGGCAGGTGGCAGGTGGCGGGTGGGGGGGGCAGGGAACTTCCCAATTTTGACATAAATGGTTACATTGTATCCTTTTCCTTCCTCTAGACAATAGTGTTTTCATAGCTGTGACCAACAAGATACCAGCCCTCCACTCCCTGGTCATGGTGCTAGACCTACCCAGTGGGAGGGAAATTCTCTGTGCAGCTCTGGCAACAGGAACCACCAGGTAGCCAGGGCTCTCTACCCAACCGCGCCCCCTCAGATGGTACCGGCGAGCATTTATAAGTACCGGTGGGCACTCTTAGGTTGGGGCCCTTTATTATGCCTTTCTCTGAAAACATACAGCCGATATAGACTTCTCACTACTGACTCTAAACAGGAAAATGCTGACTCATTTTCAGAAGAGCTGTACCTGACACCGACTGGTATATGGCTCACAATACTGTCGGAGGTGTGAGATGCTCTCTTCAAGTTGAGTCCTTGGTTCCTCCACATATTTAGATTGACCCTCGGGAACAGAGTACAGTGAAAGCTGCATACATTAAAACACAAAACAAAAAAATAAAAATGTCTATACAGCAATGAGATAATATAATCAATGATCAAATTTGTAAGCATTGTACTACAAATGAACTGCGATTCTAATAATTCATGGACTGCAGACAATCTAAGGGCTGTGTGCATCCTAAACCTTCCTTCAGAGGATCTCTGCACCTTACTTACTACCTTTTTCTTTTAAAAAAGATTTCCAACTTCTTTTTTTAAAAGGGCTTGTCAGTTTATTTTCAGAGAGATGGGAAAGGAGGGAGAAAGAAAGGGAGAAAAACATTGATCTGTTGCCTCTCACACTCCCTGAACCGTGTCCTGACTAGGAATCAAAGCAGTGACCTTTTGCTTTGCAGGACAATGCCCAACCCACTGAGCCACACTGGACAGGGCATCTTATTTATTACCCTAATCAATAAGGCCAAGAGGCCAAGAGGGCAAGGTTATGAGGTGTTCTACCATCCACCTACCACCCTACTGGTAGCAGACAAAGCAGCTCCCCTTTATTTGTTTTATATACTAAAATTTGATATTTCCCCTTAGATTTCATTTGGATAGTATTACTCTAAAGGGTGTGTTGGGTTAGCATTTTAAAAAAAGCTTGAGTCCTGGCTGGTGTGGCTCAGTGGGTTGAGTGCCAGCCTGCAAACTGAAAGGTCACCAGTTCGATTCCTAGTCAGGACATATGCCTGGGTTGTGGGCCAGGTGTGAGAGGCAGTCGTTCGATGTCTCTCTCCCTCACTTTCTCCCTCCCTTTCTCTCTCTTTAAAAAAAAAATTTTTTTTTAAACAGCTTGAGAGTAACTGAAGAGCATGTTATGTATTTCAAATGATCAGTCTGGTGCTAACCAAACCAGGGTAGCAGGTTCATTCCCCGTCCAGAGAAAAAACCTTTCACAGCCACTAGTGGCTGCCTTCTTCACCCTCAAAAATGCCATTGCCCCAAGGCCTGAGAAGAAGAGAGTAAAGGGCAAAAAGATAAGCTAATTAGTTTTATGTAAACATGGCCAAGTAACCTTGCTTGCGACTGAAGTTAGACCTTTAGGTCACTTGTCTCAGTCCGAACAGAAACCAAATATCCAAAATAATCCATTGCAAGTATAGACAAAAAGACCATAAACAATGGAAAGAAGATTTCTTGTTTTGTTTCTTTAGTATTCATTAATCATCTACTTGTGAGCCTCTGATCCAGCCAAGAAGCAGAATGAGGCCAGGTCTTTAATTTCTTAGGTAAAATGTACATGTTTTCTTGGCTTGATAAGCAGGCTAGAGACAGGCAGACCGCTCAGAAGCAAACTGTGCTAACATTCTACTGCAACGCAGCGGATTCCTCACTAAGAATCTAAGAAATATTATGTACCATTAACTAAAGTGTATCTGTTGAAAAAGCCAGTCTAGGAGCTTCCCACAAAATAAACCATAAGGAAATATATTTCCTCCTATTCAATATCCTCTAAAATGTCACGTCTTCCTGATACATAATCTGTATCCTTCCTATAGTAAGTAAATCAGATGTTCAAACTATTTCACAACATGAACAGCATGTTACCTCATTAACCTTCATGGAAGTTTTGTGAGGTGAGTCCTTCTTCTGTGATGCATAGACTTTGAAGGTGAGCAGACTCAGGCTGGCTGGCCCCACGGACCTCTGAATTACCTGAAACATGGAAGCAATCTTAAGCCTTCTTTCTCTCGATGCTACAAAATGAATGTGTACAACACAAGCACCTTCCTAACATCAGCCACTCCTACCCTGAGAGGGTGACTGCGCTTTTGGAGAAATAAATGTATTCCTGAAGTTTCATGGAAGTCAGAACCTAAAAACCATGTTCTCAGGGACTTAAAGTTTCAGGTCACCTTTATCTTAATTTCCCAAAGACAACAGTTTCTAAGTTTTTCTACTTAGTCTTTCAGGTAAAATAAATGATACATACATACGAACATGCACCGACAACAGGGGAAGTTTTTAACGATCTCACTCAGTACTTCATTGAACAGAGTGCAGATTATTTCTGTAATTCTACTAATCAAACTTTCAGAAGCTCCCCCTTCCCATTCCCATCCAGTGCTGATCTCCCCTGATCTCAGTTCCCAAACTCAATCTCTTTCTGTGCCTTGCTGTCCCTAACTCGGAGTCACTTACACCCAGTGACTTGCAGATACAAAGCTCCAGCCCAGAGCTCTCTTCTGAGCTACCAATTCACTCACCCTACGACTGCTGGACATGTCCACTTGGACGGGACACAAGCTCCCCAGATCAAGCATGTTCAAACTGACTCATCAGGGTGGTGTCTGTGCCTCCAAGCCCACAGTAGGCCCGATGGGTGGATGTGTGCTGTGGAATCAAGTCAGAAAGCTTTTTCTCAATAATCCCCTACATTTACACAGCTCTTGACCATCTAGCATCTCTTCCCCAGCCCTGTCCCTCTTCCTCTACTCTCTCACTCACCTAGACAACCTAACCAGAAACTCTGAGGTCATTCTTTACCACCACCCCCATTCTGTTGGTCATTGAATCCTCTTAATTCTGCCTATTAAATGATGGCAATTCACTCTCTTGCGATCCCCTCCTGTGCAGTTTTCCCTTGGGCCCTCATTTCTTCCCTGGATTATTTTAGCAGCATTCTAACTGTTCACCTGGCCTCTGATGACCACACTGTGAAAGAATGATCTTTGTAAACAACCAAACCTGATTACCTTCTATCCTCACTTGAGATCCTTTGTAACTCATTACCCAGGACTTTTATGGGGGTCTAACAAGGCCTGTGAAAATCTCACCCCCACCACCTTTCTCTAACCACATCTCTCGGTCATTCTGCCTTCTCCCACAAAACCTGAACTCCCTGTGCTTCTCCCATGATGCTTTCCAGCTTCATGGGTTCACACACGCTGATTCCTCTGCCTAAACGTTTTATATTTGCTTTGTCCTTCTGTACCACTACTTAAGTGCAGAGAGATTCACTGCTTTTCTTTTATTTGTCCATTTATTTATGTCTATCAAGTTCTCCCTGTCAGATTGGAAGCCCTTTCAGGATAGGGCCATGTCCTACTTTGTATTCCTAGTGCCCAGCACTGCCCAGCATATAAGAAATGGCCAATAACTGTTTATTGCCTGCCTACATAGACAGAGGGAGGTGAAAAAGAAATTACTGACTTATTCTAAGTACTTACGTATGATTTAGCATCACAGAAATCATATTGCTGAGACTTGCAGTGCCTGCAATGTGAAAGGCTAGGCTATTCTGTTATACTCACAAAACACAGACAAAACATAACAAAAGTGTCCACTGAAAGGTACGGTATACCTGGAGTCACACATACAAAAAGGAAATTCCCATATTTCAGAAGTAACCAAAGAGCTAGAAGTTATTTTTAAAAAGTAGTTATTACTTTAACTGGTTTAAAAATAATTAACACACCCTGAAAGTATTACGTGTTCATCTTGAAAGGCTGTAATTTCAAAGAAATATTGCTACAAATTTCTTTTGCTTCCAGGGTAAAGGTCAACCAGCTACTGCTGACGCAGTCAGTATGGTCCCTCCCTGCACCCCAGGAGAGGGCCTGTTAGGCTGCCGGTATCTGGAGATGTCAGCTCATGCTCTCTGCCCTCTAGATCTGCCCACCACCAACTAACAATACTGCTTGAACTGAGGACTTTCTACTGAGCTAACTGGCCCCACCTTGGACTTTGTTCCTGATTCCCTTCCTCATAGGCAATAGCTGGTGCTTGGCCCTTTTCTCACTCCTCACCCAGCACCGGAGCCTCCAAGCCTTTCAGGTTCATGTTGTCCCCTATCTTCATCCTCCTTTCACAGAACGCCTTATGTTGACCTTATTAAGTCTCTGCTTTCAATCATTATTCCTACCTATTTTCCACATATTTCATTTTTCATTTCATGGCCTTCTACTGTTTTAATTCAGATGTCTACTTTTTATATTTTTAATGATTATTCTCCTGTTTATCTTTTCTTTTCAATCTCAGCTTGTTTACTTGTAAAATTTAACATTTTACTGGATTCTTGATTATTCGCTTCTATTTATTTTCCACTCTTTTCCATTTTTCTCCTTTTAACATTATGCTAAGCCTGCCCCTTTGTTGCCCAAGTTGTTTTCCTCTTCTTCCATGTCTCCTGATAGTCTACCACACCAGCCCACCCTCACTCCCGCTCCACAGCAAGCATGCGGCCACAGGCCCATAGCACCCAACAAAGCCCCCTCCTGAGGTTGCCCTTGCAGCTCCCTGCGGGCTCTCAACAAATAAACAAAACAAAGAGTAGAACAAACATCATCCCAGGGGATTTGGGAGATCCATAGACTAACACTCCCCAGGGCAAAGAGCACAGGATTTACTTTAGGGTTTCTCAATCTTAGGACTGTTGACATTTGAGGCTGGATCATTCTTTGTTGTGAAGCCGTCCTGTGCACTGTAGGAGGCTTAGCAGCACCCCTGGCCTGCACCCACTAGATGCCAGGAGCACCCCCTCCCGGTCATGAATCAAAAATGTCTCCATACCCCGCTAAGTCTCCCAGGGGGTGTCTGCCAACCCCCATTTAGAAGCACTGATTTACTTGAATTAACATTATATGCTGACATCTCTCACCATCTAGACTTTAAGAAACTCTGTATGTTTCAAACTGTACAGCCTCAAAGCTCATACACAGTAATAGAAATCAGAATACTCGATGCTTGGGGATTAAGTGTGGAAGGGGAGGTAGACTTACTGAGAAGGGGGTGACAGAAATGCTCTACATTTTGATTGGTGTGTGGGTTACAGAAGGTATAAAGGACAGGTAGCCCTGAGTGCGTGAGGAAAACCACAGGAGAAGCCTGGGTAAAAGGCCCAGAGGCAGACAAGCCTGGGTAAAAGGCCCACAGGCAGACAAGCCTGATGCTGATGTGCTTCCTCTCAACATCCTGGCTGGTTCACTCTACTTTCTGGCATCAAAGGGGGCTCTTCTTGGTGACAGATTATCCCATGCTGCATTGGCCAGACCAGATGTTATCATGAATGGAAATCGTGGACACTGGACCTCTGTCAGGTGGCTATCATAATTTGTTAGAGTTCATATAGAGTATTCAGGCTAACCCATTCAATATCAGAATTTAAAAAGAAAAAGGCTGTTAAAATGTGCAGAGGTCACCCCCAGGTATGCATGAGGGCAAAAGAAGCACTTTCTTCAATCTTCTGTCTCCCCAAGGAAGTAAAAGAACACTAATCTGAAAGTTAAATGTTCTGGAGAAAGATGTAACCACACTTCACAGTGTGGGTCATAATCACTGAAGCTCTGGCTTTCTCACCTTCCTCCTGTGGGTACTCCTGTTGGGTTGTCGTGTAAAACACGAACATAAAGCTGTTCTCTCCCCAGGAGACCCATTATGGTACAACCAGATTGAAAGTACCTCTTGGGAAGTGAGAGCTCCCCTGGACCATTTTTGAGGAAGGGCTGGAACCCCTACCATGCATATACCCATGGCCTGAGCACACTCTGTCCCAAGCAACAGTCCTTGAGAATCCTTGTTTGCCAGGCTTACCTCTCTACCCAGGGCAGATGGCTTAGCTCAGTCAGTAGGTACATATGTACCTTTCAAGGGCTCAGTAGACATGCTCAACTTTGGATCAGAGGAGTTCAGCTTGCTAGATCAAAGTCAAGCCCACTATGTTAAGAGCTGCATCTTCAATGAGCACTAAGCTACAGCAACAGACTAAACTAGATCCAAAAGCTGTGCTGCTTTATATGTAGCCTATCCTCTGGAGTGTACCCTTCAGTTATTAGATGCGATTCCCAGAATTCAGCTGGTTGGGGGTCTCAAAGTAAGGACCCCAATGTGTTGGCTGGTTTGGGGGTTGGTTTTGAATATAGGTATAAGAAACCCATAGTCACAGAGAAAAGTAAAATTTGGCTCAAAGGTGAGCTGGTGACCTCATGGAAAGTGTCACTAAGTTCCCTGGCTCACATGGCTAAACTGTCTGTCTGATTCTACTCCCTAGCAAGGTATCTTATTTATATTCTCCCTACCAAGATATAGTCTCCATCTTAGACCTTTGAACTCTCTCTCTCTCTCTCTCTTTCAGCTTTTGTTTTACACAGTCCACAGGCGCCTTCCCTGTCGATGGAAACTGAGCACTAGGATTGGCAGTTGTCCTTGTCTGGCAATAAAAGTGCACTGCCCAGAATTCTGGTCCAGAACTCCAGGACCTCTTTCTCATTGTGTCCCAGTAAAACGGCTTTAAAGACAAAATCTTTAGGCTATTTAAATAAGCTACCCTCAAGGATGTTTAATAACGATGGGTCTCAAAACCCTGAAAACTGGCTTTGTTTTTCAACTTTATGGATAATCTAGTATCTACTCGCTCCTATTTTTAGGAAGGGTGACGCTTTATTCTCCCACAATTATGGATCTATTGCCTCATTAGACCTTCCATTTAAAATATATACCAGCTTTCCCTTGGCTGGTGTGGCTCGGTGGATTGAACATCAGCCTGTGAACCAAAAGCCTGCCAGTTTAATTCCCAATCAGGGCACATGCCTGGGTTATAGGCCAGGTTCCCAGCTGGGGGTGTGCGAGAGGCAACCAGTTGATGTATCTCTCACACATCAATGTTTCTCTCCCACTCGTTCTCCCCTCCTTCCCATCTCTCTAAAAATAAATAAATAAAATATTTAAATATATACCAGTTTCCTTTTTGATAAAATATAAGCTTTACAGGCCTGTGTACACGAGGTTTCAAAATCACTTGGGAGTTTTTTAAAAGCAAAGATTCCCAGGGTATTTCATTTAGTACAACTAAAAGGGGTCCAAAATCTATTCCCACAATCAGCCAGGTTTAGAACCACTAATGAACAAGCAGATGCTTAGGGAATAGTTACTCAATTTAATTTGTATAAATACTGAAACATACTTACTTTTAAAACCACCTGAAAGAATGAAATGGAGATTGTCCTAAACTTAAAAAGAAATAGTGACTGGCCACCTGCTAGAGAAGTTAGGGGATTTATTTAACATTCAAGAAAATCTTACCCATCTTAAAAAATACATAACTAATACCCTCCACATCTAATTCAGTGGTGGGCAGTCACATCCTAGGCCTGTATTGTCCTTTAACAAAAGTCAACCTTTATGGTAACTAAGTCTGTCTGTTGTGTTTTTACATCTATGATAACCTATCTTTGGAATGTCAGGGTAATTTCCATTTTTCCAGACCCCTCAGGGCACAGTCCCTCCCCACAGCACAGACCACGGAACCCCACCTTGTTATCTTGTCTCCCCCACACCATCTGCATGTGGTGCACGTGCTCCTTGTTCACCATCCTGTACCCACCAGTGTAACAAACAGGAGTACGTGTCTATCCCTTCTGCTCTGTATCCAACCTGAGATTTCCTCGCTTTGCTTTCTCCTGCCTCCCTAATCTACCACCAGTGGATTTCAAATAACCCCCTTACATCTGCTCCTTCGATTCTGATGTATAAAGGGGTAAAACTGCCAATCTCTGGGGCATTTTCTCAGTCCTTTAACATTTTGCTACCCAGCAACTGTAGTCAGTTTGGTTCAAATGAACTCATAAAAATTCTCTACAGGTTTGGACGTTTCTGACATTGACAAGGGCTTCCAGAGTGCCAGATAGACTAGTATGGCCGGTTTGTAAAAACTCACTTATGATCTGTGCTCTCTACTGTATCATGCTATATTTCAACACCAAGTTAAAAAGCCTCTGTTTGCTTTCTTTCCTTTTTCCCTCCTCCCTTCACTACTCAAGGTACCTAAAACTGTTCTTCCCAAGACCTCCCAGTTACTAAACTTCAATGGACATCTGGAATCTTCGTTGCACCCTGAAACGAGTAACACTCCACTGTCTTCGAACTCTCTCTTCCTTTGTTTCAAGATTCTCCTCTAGCTCTGTTCTGGAAGCTTTGTAGAGCACTCCTTCACTCTCACTATGGGTCTTCTCTTTCTCTGTCCATCTCTTCAAAGTTGATGAGTCCTTAGCCCAGTCCTTAAGCCCTCTCCTCTTCTCACACCAGAGCAATTTCATTTAAATCTAAGGCTTTAAATCCAGCCCTATGCTTTTGATGCCCAAATCAGCATTCCCAGCCAGGACCTCTCCCTAAGCCTTAGGCTTGTGTGTCTAACTCCACAGGGACACCTTCACCAAGTTTTTCAATTACTACCTCATAATGGATTTTCTTTCTCCAAAATCTGGTTTTCTCTGAGTTTCTCTACCTCATTTAATAGCCCTACAAGCCACACAGTCAAAGGGCAACATCAAAGCTACTCTTTAATGAAACAATGAAAACAGACTTCAAAAGCAGTAACATGTGGTCTTTGCCTCCACAATCCAGTAAAGAGGATAAACAAATAACTACACCACCTGTGATAAGTGCACTAACAGACAAGGGACAGAAGTAACACACAAAAAGGAATAATGTACCACAACTAGAAATTGTGGGAAACAACTGCAGAGAGAACAGTGGAATCAACAATCAAAAAGTTTATGCCTGCCTGCTTGCCACCCTCCCTCCCACGCTTCCTCTTTTTTAGTAAAGTCACCCATCAGATTGATGTTGAGACTCAGCATCACTAAGAACAGGCACCGTAAAGAGAACAAAGGTTTGGAATATGAGCATTTCTGACATACCACAATCTTTTTAGCTACACCCATGAGTAGATTCAATTGCTAGACAAAGCAAATATAGGCAACCGTAAACCACGGCTGTTACTTTAATATCAAAAATTCTTTTTTTAAATCCTCATCTGAGCACATTTTCTTTTCATTGCTTTCAGAGAAAGAAGGGAGGGAGGGAGAGAGAAACATGGATCCATCCATTGCTTCCCATACACGCCCCCACCAGGGAAAAACCCACAACCCAGGCATGTGCCCTAACCAGGGAATCGACCCTGTGGCCTTTCTGTCTACTGGACAATGCTCCAATCAACTGAGCCACATGGGCCATGGCTCAAAAATATTCTTAATCAAAATTTTCCCTTTTAATACCAAGGGCAGATAGGGTTTCAGTGGTAATCCACTCAAAATAATTTGGTATCAAAAGAAAGAACTTACGGACATGGATAACAGTGTGGTGATTGCAGTGGGGAGGGAGGTGGGTGGAGGTGGCAGAGGGTATAGGAGAGATAAATGGTAATGGAAAAAACCACAAATTTAAAAATGAAAAAGAGTTCTGCCAATTCAAAAAATTGCATAAATAAATCTAATGCTTCAATTATAGCATTTTAGCTGTTACATCACCTGTACATCAAGCCTTGACCAGTGTGGCTCAGGTGGTTGGGCATCATCCCACAAAGAAGGGTCACTGGTTTGATTCCCACCCAGGGCACAGGCCTGCATTGTGGGTTCAGTCCCTGGTCAGGCATGTACAAGATGCAACAGAGCAATGTTTCTCTCTCTCTCTCTTTCTCCCTCCCTTCTCCTCTCTCTAAAAATAATAAATAAATAGAATCTAAAAATAAAAACCAACCCAAATCAATAATTTTGCCCAAATCAGGCCACACTACTGCCCTGAATTAAAAATAAAGAGAAACTAAATGAGTCCATGCTCTTGATACACCAAAAGAATTTGCCCTCACCCCCAAAAGGAGCATTAACTACAGTACCTACATTTTATACAACAATTCTTTCTAATCTGGAGGGCCACACACCAAACTGGTAACAGAGGCTTTCTCTGAGAAGGGGGTTAGAGAGAAGCAGACGGTGGAAACCTGACAAGTAATTACCTTAACTGTACTGTCTTGACTTTTTTCAAGGAAAAGTTATTTCAGTGTTACAGCATTTTTTAACAGATATTTTCTCACCTCGCACCCCTTAGGATGATCACTATCAAAAAATCAGAAAGTTCTGGCTGGTGTGGCTCAGTGGACTGAGTGCCAGCCTGTGAACCAAAAGGTTGCCAGTTCGATTCCCAGTCAGGGCACATGCCAGGGTTGCAGGCCAGGTCCCCAGTTCAATGTTCTCTCACACATTGATGTTTCTTTCCCTCTCTTTCTCCCTCCCCTCCTCTCTCAGAAAATAACAACTGCTGGCAAGGATATAAAGAAACTGAAATCCTTGTGCACTGTTGGTGGGATTGTAAAATGGTGCAGCTATTAAAGAAAACAGTATGGAGGTTCCTCAAAAAAATTAAAAATAGAACTACCATATGATCCAACAAATCCACTTCTGGGTATTTATCCAAAAGAACTGAAAGCAGGGTCTTAAGATTATATTTGCACATCCATGTTCATAACAACATTATTCACAATAGCCAAAAAGTGGAAGCAACCCAAGTGCCCATGGAAAAATGAATGGGTAAAGAAAATGTGGCATATACTTACAATGGAGTACTAGAGCCTTGGAATACTGCATAATTTAATTTATATGAGATATTTAAAGTAGTCAAATACATGGAAACAGGAAGTAAATGGTGGTTACCAGGAGCTGGAGGAAGGAGGCAATAGGAGTTGAATGGGTATAGAATTTCTGATCGGCAAGATGAAAAAGTTCAGGAGCTCTTTTCCACATCAGTGTAAATACAGTTAACACTACTGAACTGTACACTTAAAAATGATTAAGCTGATAAATTTTACGTAACTTTTTAGCACAATAAAAGATATATGGAACTAGAAAAATGGTTAAGATGGTAAAAAAGAAAAAAAAAATCAATACAGCCAGAAAGAAAAGTAAACAGTATGCCTCCTCAAAAAAAAAAGTGATTTTCTTCAAAGTGGTGATCTTGGTAAATCATATAATGAGTCAGAATTTATTGCAACTAGCTATATAAAAAGTTAGTAAAAGATAACTTACTTTTAATATGTGATTATATGACTTCTATTTCTAAATATCCTCAGATCAAATTTTCACCTTCTAAGGAAATAAAAATGAGATAGCAGATTAGAAAATGGTGTTTGTTTAAAAGGCAAGGGATTTGTGAGTTTTTTTAAAACATTGAGCTGAGGGTATATAAAAGTATGCCCAGAAACGAGTCTGGAAAGATGTTAACAGTGGTTACCTACAGATAGTGGGATTCTCTAGTACTATCTGTATTTCCTGAAGTTTTTACAATGAATATTGATTTGTGCCATAATATGCAAAAAGCAAAAATGGCTGGCTCCTGAGTATATTCTAAAGGATTTACCACAAAGTATGAAGATAACCCCAAAAGAAGATATTTTTGGCTATCTTTGATGATATACACGGAATAAATATATTGACGAGTGACAGTATGTTTGGAAAAAATATACTGACAGAAAAATTAAACCTGTCCCTGTCAAAATGACTGCTTTGACAGGCACTCAGTTGAACGTATACATTTGGGCGCACTTCCACTTCAACAATGCACACCACAATGACTTCAATCTGTTTCACAGCGAAGGCATTCTGAAGCCAAGTATTTTGAGAGTTCAGACATTAACCAACAAAAAGAAAGACTGTCTTCCAACTGTGACAAACACAGAACTATTTTATGACAAACTTTTAATTCTGTACTGGAGTAATTGATATTTCCTAGTTCTTCCTCATCCACTGTAAACACACTGTGATCTAAAGGATGACTAAAGGGAAAAAAATGAGGCTGTTTTCAAGATCAACGTTTATCTTTTTCTTACAGAAAACCAAGTACTATTTTATCTTTGGAAAGCAGAATTCACCACAAAATTAGGTCAGCAAAGCAAAAAAACAAAACAAAACAAAACAAAAACTGTCTTAGCTGTAATTGTTCCATTTCCTACTCAGTAAAAATAGTTATCAGATTTTGTTAAATTCACTCAAAAAATAAATAAATAAATTTGTCTGATAAACAGGAAGGAAACCTCAGGGCCAAAGAATGAGATAATTGTTTCTTCAGGCAGGTTTTGAGTCATCTGGTTGGGCTGTACTGGTTTCACAGGCATGGAACAGAAATGACAATGTAAATTACCACGTTTCAAATATTTTGTACTTCCTCATTCAGACAGAAATTTACCACTGCTTATGTACATCTCCAAAACATATGCATTGTATGTATGCATGTATATGTACATATATGTCTATGTATATATATGTATATATATCTATACAATTTTCTCTTTGAGAATGGCATCCCCAAATCCATTCATTCTTTTCTGAGTTAAGGGAATATAGGTAGGAAAAAAAAATCACAAAGGAATATTTACTTTAAGACTTGCCTTTCAAATGCTTCTATATTTTCAAAAAACTTTTTAAAAATCTACATTTTCTAAGAGGAAGAGTTATTCTAAGTCAAGTCTATCTACTCTTCATTTCCTAATATATCACCGTGTGCACAGAGAACATTTCCTAATAGGTTTCATTTCCTAATAGACCAACAACTGTGTGCAGAGAATGCCAGGTTCACTGACGACAACTACCTTCCACCTCATCTCACTTAGTCACAGGCTGTATCATCTTTACAGAAAAGAAAACTGCAAAATTCTTTTGAAAAGAAATCATGTGCAAGGCTCAATTCAGCTACAATAATCTGGATTCATAATGAAACATTCTGCGAAAATAAGAACAAAAGTAAGAAAAGTCGGTTTTGGGACTATGCACAACAGTGCCCCCAGACAATGTGACCTCATAAACAGGCTCAGAGTCAATATTAGTCAAGTGAGGCAAGCCATCATCAGAGGATTTAGCAAACTTGTTGAAGCCCTCCTATCACTTGGTGCTTGCTTACTCAGTCACCAGTTTAACTCGTGTCATAATGCAACACATAAATCAGCCCCTCTAACGGAAGAGGAGATTCATTTCAATAAGCATGAAGTAAAATAGTCTGTTATTTCAGAAGGACTGACATTTGTGAGATGGGGGAGGAATGTACCATTATAATTTTTATATCTCCTATTTAAAAGACCATTCAAAGGATTAAACATGTCTGAAAAAGAGACCACTGGGTATCCCCACCCCCAACTAAAGCAATGAACATGCACTTGAGAATCTATCTCTGGCTCCCACAGAAAGCTACTCATCCTCTCCCAACTAAAAACATCCTTAGGTTGGAGCCAGTGTAGGCTCTGAATAAAACACAACATTGCTTCAAGGAGTCAGAAAGAAGTAGGAAAACAAAGAGTGACAGTATTTAAAATGCCTTTAAAACAATATTCATTCAAAACACAACGGTACTATTTATAATGCTGTTATCATGAAGATGTAGCTTACCAGTCAAAATTACAGGCTCTCAGCATATTGAGAACTACAACTTTGCTCTAAATTCCTGCCTCTGCAAGTGTTTGTGTACAATGAACACGAGTTTTCAAACCCACTACATTAATTGGTATTGATGAAGCTTTCCAATAAAACTAGCATGAGGCCATGCAAAAATTAAGAAAAAGCCAGCACCATGGTGTAGTGGCTAATTTGGTTGAAGTGCTGTCTATACGAGAAGACTGTGGATTTAGTCCATGGTCAAGGCACATACCTAGGTTGCAGGTTCGATCCCCGGTCAGGGAGCATGCAGGAGGCAACCAACTGATGTTTGTTTCTCTCTCACATTGATGTCTGTCTATCTGTCTGTCTCTCTCCCCCTTCCTTTCTCTCTCTAAAATCAATAAACATATCCTCAGGTGAGGATTAAACAATAAAAAAAAAAGAAAAACTCAGTAAAAAAACACATAACTTCTAAGTCCAAAAATATATGTTTTAGACTGAGATTTTCCCCTGAAAATATCTACGTAGTCTCATGTTGTATGCACTTCTGAAATTCCACTTAAGCATTACTGCAGAAAAATCAACTGATAACAGCTCTTTTAATCCCTTCATTTAAAAAATCTTTTGGTACCTTCCTATCATAATACAAATAAACTCAAATCTCAATTTCTTTAAATAGATATGTATGTTTGTTATAGAGATTTCTCTTTTTTAGAGCTTTCCCATGTATTTAGCTACTTGCAGTAATTATAAATGTACCACACAAACAAATATCAAAATTAATTTCCTAGCCTCTAAGAAGTTCCAATTTAGTCTAGAAAGGATATGGGCATGGAATACGTAAACATACAGACTATAAACTAAACCTTTATATCATAAGAGTCTAGAAATATGCATAAGCCTCATCGGATAATATATTCATTCATCAAAAATGTTTAGTACATTATCTGCTGTTCTGCATTTTGTCTCTACCCCCCACCCCGTTCTTTTAAGATCTAATTCATCTGCTTCTTTCTCCTCTTCCAGCATTAGCTGCAAATGAGAGGCTATTTGCATTTTAGAAGTAGATGGAAGAGTGTTATAGTGGCCTAAGCAGAATTCAGTTCCAAATGAGAAGCGGGTTTATTAAAGCCGGATCTACTTTTTATAGTCTCAAGTCCACAGCACTAACCTGAAATTCTAGATCACTGGGCAGATGTGATGCAGAAGGAATTGAAAATACATTCATATCGTGCTTTGCAGTGTACTGTACTTTTCACATACGTCATCTCATTTGTACCTCCCAAATACCCTGAGTGATATGGAGGAGCATATTACTGTCACCACAGTACCTTAATCAGGGGACTCCAAGAGAGAAAGAAATCTCATTAAGGCTGCTTAGCCAGACACCCGAAACACTACAACCAGAAGCCGAGACTGTGCTTTCTGACTATGTCCAGCAGTGCAGAGCAGTTTTCTTCTTCTTCTTTGTGACCCACCACCCAACAGGGAAAAAAATCAAATTAATTCTGCACAGAAATATGTATTTATGTGAGTAAAAATGTATTCACTGTTCAAGGAGAAATTCCCTCAGAGATGCTTAAATTGTGAGGGAAAAAAATCTTTATTATCTTTAAAAATGTGTGGCATTTAAAATAATGGCTAGGAAAATACATTTACAGTATTTCTTTTCCAATTTACAGATGATTTCACTTTTCCATTTAACAGTGTATTCTCTCAGGTTGTACTAGTAACATATTATTCATGGTAAGAAGATTAATTTCAGAAAGACAGGCAATAAAGACATTACATCAAGACCAAACAGCCCTGGCAGCTCAGTTGGTTAAAGCATCATCCTAATACATCAAGGATGTGGGTTAAAAGACCATTCAAAGGTCAGGTCACATACAAGAAGCAACCAGTGAATGTACAAAGAAGTGGAACAACAAATCGATGTTTCTCTCTCCCTTTCTTCCTCCCCCCTCAACTCCTTCTCTCCCTTCCTCCCTTCCTTTCAAATCAATACATAGGAAAGACCAAACAGCCACAGAGAATATGTGAGGTAATAATGCCCTACAGACAAAAAGATCCAGTCCTGTCAGGCTCTGAGTACAGGTCACATCTGTCCTTAGGGAACGAACTGATGCAGACCAGGTTTTACTGTCTACCTTCTCACCCTTGAGGCATCTGAGGATTCTCCCATCTCCAGCCCACATCTCTCTCATGAAAACTCCATACCCTTGGGTTCCATGTCAGCTGAATATCACCTCTTAATGTCCGCAGATTACTTCAACAAGCCCAACCTCTTCAAAATCAAATTATCATCTCCTCCCAAAACAAACTCGGCCTTCTTCCACTTTCCCATTTCAATGAATGGTTCTAACAGCCACTGAATTTTCCAATCCAAAAGCCTGAACAGCATCCTTGTATTCTTCTCCCTCCTCTGCCACCTTCAGCCAACTACAAAGTTTTGAATGAATACTTTCAGAAAGCCCCAAGAATGTACACCACCACCACACTACTGTAGCAGCCTCCTACAAGAGGCCAACTAAAAGCTACTAACAGCTCACATTTATCGAGAATTACTTTATACCAAGCACCCTGCTAAGCTTTAGGTCTGAGTTAATGTAATCCACACTACAATTTGAGGTTTGGTGCTAGCCTCACGCTTGCTTTACAGATGAGGACACAGCCGCAGAGAACTCTAGTATCTCGCCCACGGTTAACAGGTGAGGCCCATGGTCTTAACATTGTGCTGAATTCTCACTTCTCTGTCCTTGCGTGCACTTTTCTGCCCTGCTTGGAAGGCCCTTTCACAACCTGTCCGTCCAGCTTCAAAGGTCAGCACAAGCTCAGTCTCCTCTACAAAGTCTCCTGATGCCCCCTGCTGGTGCTCGTTCCTCTAAATCAGTGGTTCTCAAAGTTGGCAGCAAGCTCTAAAAACTAGATGCCTAGATCTCAACCCTACAGATTCTGATGGCATTGGTCTGGGTGTAGCCTGGGCATTGGGGCTTATAAAAGCCCCCTAGCTGGTTTTGATATGCAGTCAAGGTTGAGACCTACTGCTCTATGTTTCCTCAACACATATACATCAGAGCACCTACCCCATTGCATTGGAATGGGCTCCTTGTTTGTGCGAACAGTACGATAAGCTCCTGAAATGGAACTTTGAGAGTCACCTGAGGTGTTTTTCTTTTCTTCAAAACTTGAGGTTCCTGCCTAGTGCACTGTTGGTGGGAGTGCAGACTGGTGCAGCCACTATGGAAAACAGTATGGAATTTCCTCAGAAAACTAAAAATGGAACTGCCTTTTGACCCAGCAATTCCACTGCTGGGATTATACCCTAAGAACCCCGAAACACCAATCCAAAAGAACGTATGCACCCCAATGTTCATAGCAGCATGACTTCCCATAGCCAAGTGCTGGAAGCAGCCTTGCTAGGTGCCTATCAGTAAATGAGTGGATAAAAAAACTATGGTACATTTACACGATGGAATTCTATGCAGCAGAGAGAAAGGAGAGAATGGATGAAACTGGAGAGTATGGATGGAACTGGAGAGCATTATGCTAAGTGAAATAAGTCAGGCAGTGAGGGACAAATACCATATGATCTCACCTTTAACAGGAACCTAATCAACAAAAGAAAAAAAGCAAGCAAAATATAACCAGAGACATTGAAATTAAGAACAATCTGACAGCAACCAGAGGGGAAGTGGGAGGGAATAATGGGGGGAAGGGTTTTCTGAAACACAGGCACAAAACCAAGGAGGAAGGGTGGAAGCAAGGGAGGGAGGTGGGTTTGGCTGGGGGGGAGTGGTAGAGGGTAAATGCAGACAACTGTAATTGAACAATAAAATAATTTTAAAATGACAACAACAAAAAAAACTAGAGGTTCCTGGGCCTCACTTATAAACTAAATCTGATTCGTGGCCAGGACCCTGGAAACTACTGATCTCTTGACTAATCCTGATGTACAGCCAAATTTGGGGACTCTCTCCTAGGTAAAAACTGGGTCTTTTCATTTGTACCCACCAGAGCACAGAGTGGTGCCCGGGCCATAGCTGGACCATGGTAAATGTTTATGTAATGCATGAAATCTAGTAATGCGAATCTGGGGACTGGGTGTACATATTCAATAATCAAGCTTCCTAAAACAGCAACCTGAAAAGCTGCTTCCTGCAATGAAATTCAAATACTGGCCAGCCTTTCAAATGTCATTTTTAATCCTCCAGTGCCCTCTACTGACATGAAGATGAATAGCTAAATCAAAACAGTTACAGTTCAAATATTTTAATGGTGTATGCGTGTAACTAGTCACACACACACTGTACTTTTTCTGCCAACACCTATATTATCACTTCCTTTGCCCTCCAGTCCTAGCTGATCCAAGCTGATAACTCACAAACCCAGATCTATCCTATTCTTTGCTCTGTCCCCAATCCCGAGCTGCTTCATGACAAACCTGCCCTAGCAGCACTCAGCAGAGCCCTCAAAGCCTCTCACTTATCTTTTTTGTTCCTTGCTCAGTGCCTCCTCCAAATTCCACCACACTCATAAAACTACTCACGTGAAACCACAAGAAACCATTCATCTATCCATTTGCCTCAGTTCTTGCTATTAAAAGTATGATGGGGGAGCAGCAGCACCCGTATCTCCCAGGAACATGTTAAAAATGGACAATCTGAGGCCCCACTTCAGACCTGCATTTTAGGTCTGATGCTGCATGTTAGGAAGAGTCACATGCACATTACAGTTTGACAAGCACTGGTTCTCAACAACCAGACCTAACACCACTATTTTATGACAGATTATTTTTAAAGTAACTCTTTTGCTATGCTTGAATAAAATTCATCACCTAGTTACATGTGTAAGTCCAATAAAAGAGACCAGCAGACTGATGTGATGGCAACATAATGAACAAAAAGGAAAGATTTGTAAGAATTATATTTCAGTGTATAAATGCTCAACAGAACTAAATTAAAGATGTGAAGAACAACTCAAGTACTCAGAAGGGGTGGTACCACCCAGATGAGAACCGGTGTCCACAATCACTCCCATCCCTCTCCTTCCACCTTACAGGAGGGAGGGAATATCTCTCCTCCTTTGAAAGCTGAGGAACTCTCTCTTGTAAAAGCTCCCTCCCCACACTCCTCCCTAGGCCACAAACACTACCACGTCTTGAATACTCCAACAACGGGAAAGCAACTCTAGAATCTTGACCCAACACGTCCCTCTGGCAGCACATTCTCTCTCCTTCCCTTGCCGGTCAAGCTTATCAACCTTTGTGCACATTTATACCTCCTCTCAGCCACCGACCCTGTTAACCCAGCTTTCACTTCCATTAGTAAACCTACATGTATCATGAAAGCTTTCCAAATTGCCCAAATCGATAAATACTTCCCCAAACCCACTGACCTCATCTTTCTGTAATGGACATTGTTGGTTGTGCATCCAGTCTCCATTCCCTCACTGTGTTCATGAATTCATTCCCCTCCCATGTGATTAAGGTGAAGTGACCCTATCTGGATATGATCCTGTGTCTAAGCCAATCAGAGCATGGCATTTCCCCAGCTACTGAAAGGTCATGACTCCTAAAGGGTCAGGGGCAGACACCTGACCTAAGCTGGTCGGATCAGACTGAAGGAAGAGCATTATCTAAGCATGGGAATCCTGTCCTCTCTCTCGCTCTAGTGCAGGGGTGTCAAACTCATTTTCACCGGGGGCCACATCAGCCTCGCAGCTGCCTTCAAAGGGCTGAATGTAATTTCAACTCCATAACAGTTGAAGAGTAGTTACATTTATTCAGTCCTAAAATTATTTTGGTCCTTTGAAGGCAACCACGAGGCTGATGTGCCCCCTCCTGGTGAAAATGAGTTTGACACCCCTGCTCTAGTGAATGGGAATGCATGAGTTATAGGCAGTCATCTTGCAACCAAAGGGGAACCAATCTTACTATTGAAAGCCAAGAGACAGGGCCCTCGATGACACTGTTGACCCACAGGAGTCCAACCTTCCTCTGGACTTTATGACATAATTTCCCTTACTATTTAAGCAATTGGGTTTTCCCAGCTGAACACAACCCAACATAGCCTGTCGTTCTTGAAACTTTCCTCCCTTTGTTTTCAAAACATCACTCTCGTTCCTCTACTTCTCAAAAATCTCTGGCCTCCCCTCTTCCTCTGCCTATTCCTTGTATTTTAGTGTTCTCCAAGGTTTCTTGCATCTTTTCTACTCCAACTACATGTTTCAATCATTTCAGCTCACTCTCTCTTTTCCTTGTCACAGCAGAACTGAGTTCACGGCACTTCTGCCAGCAGAGCACCAGTGCTATTCCCCAGCTCATCCACCTCAGGGACTCCTGTTTGCCTTTCAAAACCAAATTTCGATGTCTCCACTGTGAGGCCTCTCCTGAAGTCTCCAGGGGCTCCTTGCCTTTTTGTGCCATGGACTTCTTTAGCAGTCTGATGAGCCCTATGGACCCCTTCTCAAAGTAATGCATCTAACTGTCTAAAATACCAATTACATTGCAATGATTATAAAAATATTTAAAAACCCAAAATCTGATATAGTAATATGTGCTTCTTTATTAGCTCATTAAAGAAAAAGATCTAACAGTGAGTCCTGTAACTACTGTAATTTTGAAGTAGGGATGAGCATAAATAACATCTGCAGCAACTGTAATATGATGTGAAAATGTCTGTGCCTTGCACTGGTCTTGCACTTCTACTTGTGACAGGTACTGCTAATACAACTAATTTGTTGCTGTGGCAGCTTATTATTTAACAGGTCCCAACAGATGACAGCTAGTAGTGGGGAGGTTATGGGGTGGATGGAGTGAGCCAAAAAAAAAAGGACTCAGAGAGATGGACAACAGTGTAGTGATTGCTGGGGGGAGGGAGTACAAGGGGACAGAATGATAATGGAAAGAAATGTAATAAAGATTATATATTTTTAAGAATTAATTGGTCCTAGCGAACCACACGACCCCTCCTCATATCCAGGTAATCCCCAACCACATTGACTCTGGAGTTGGTCAGGTGACTTGTCTTGACATCAGCAAATGTGAAGCAAGCAGGTAAGTTTGCACATTGGGACTTGCTCTCTTGGAACCCAGTAACCACGGGAGGAAGCCCAACTTATTATGCACACTGAGAGGTACCAAGCCCCCAGATACGGGCATAAGTCCACCCTGTAGTGTAGCCACCCACTGAATTCAGCTGCTGGGGGAATGCCAGCAGAATTGCTCAGCCAACCTACAGGTGGCAAAAACAAATCACTGTTTTAAGGCACTGGCTTACAGTGGTCTATTCTCCAGCAACAGATAAATGAGACAGTTGCTTACATTTACAACTGAAGAAATTGCTAAATTTCAGTTGGAGATTGGTGAAAATAAAGATTCTTTTTCCATCAGAAATCAGGGTCTCCCAGGATTCTCTCCAGATATTTTTGAGGGACTGTGGTCCTCAGGATAAGAACCCCGGTCAGGCAAAGATACTGCTCCCCTTTTACTATCACAGTACATTGTTGATACCCACGTAAATGATCACAGTATATCCCTTGTCGTTGCAACCCTAAAACTGAGCTGAGCTTCTAGCACATGAGTGTTCAACACAAATTAATCAAGTGAATGCGAGCTGCTTATGGGATCTGTCATCCTGACTAAACTGGGAGCTGCCTGAAAACAAAATAAAAGCGAATGCCCAGATGGTATTTCTATGTGCCAGAGCCCCTTCCAAGTGCTTTACACATACTAATTTATTTATTCTCTATAACACCCCTATGAGGTATGTGCTATTCCCCCAATCAATTTCACCAATAGGAAAACAGGTACAAAGCGATTAAGTGACTTGCTCAAGGTCACACAGCTAGAAAGTGGCAATGCCAGGATTGGAAGGTGAAATCTATGTTCTGATTTTTATAGCCTGTACTAATGCGCCCAAAGTACACTGCAGGGGCTCAACAAAACTTTTGAGTAGTATTTTTGAAATTTCATTAGCATTATTTTATCGGTGTTATGCTTCTTGCAGACTAACTTCTGGTAGCTTGTTTTTCATGACAGAAACTATCATTTACTTTAAGTCGTAGAAAGATAACTTCACGTTAAAATGAAGATTTTCGAACAGTCTTCCCTATACAAGTCCATTTCTTTCAAAGGACACAAAACGTAAAGAGGTCAACTTGTCCATACGAGATAACGTTCACTAAGGAGAGGAGCAAGCTGCAGCTTCCCACTCCCTCAACCCAGCCACTCTAGTGCCAGCAACCCCCACATCCTGCAACTGCTTCTCAAGTGGGTGGCCCTCCCCCATTCACACACTAGGTTCTGAAACCTGATCCTACCGAGCAACCGAAGCCGAACCAAGCAGTGCCTGCAGATGGCCTCACCCTACCCACAAACCCAAGAAGGCACCGGGGGAAGAGGGAGGATACTTTGGGGGTTTCTTGAATTTTTTAGAATGTTTTATTCACGAGAGTACGACCCAAATGGCCCCACCCACCCACCCCGTAGTCTCACGCCTCCTCCTGGCAACCGCCGGCTCTAAGCGGACAAGTGAATGAACCGCCGGACCAACACGGAGCCGGCCGGAAGCGAGAAAAACCTCGCAGTGATCAGGGCTTGATTCCCAGAGAGGCCCATGAGAGCGCGGGAAGGGCTCCGGGAGGCCGGGAGGGAGCGGTGACAACTGTGACCCGGCTCCACGCTCTCACCTTGAACATGTCGCTGGCAGCGGCGGCTCCGGCGGGGTCACCCCGGCCTAGGCCCCGCCCACTACAGAGAGGCGGCTACGGCGGCCGGATACGGCCCTGATTCTTCCGACCGCAGGTGGGCCGCGTTGCGGGCGAAGGCCGTACAGCCAAGTTGATCTCGCGAAAGCTTAGTTCGGAAGCGTGGGCTAGAAGCGACGTCGCTAAACTGCGGCGCGTCGCGCTAAGCTGCGGCGCATGGCGACACGGCGCGTGGCGCTAAGCTGCGGCGCGTGGCGCTAAGCTACGGCACGTCGAGCTTCGCGCGGCCAGAGAACTCAAGCCCCGCCTTCCGGAGGCTCCGCCCCTGCGCCGACGGTTGCTAGGCGGCCAGAAACCGCCAGCTCCGTGTGGGCGGCACGAGCGGTGGGAGGAGGGAGGCGCGGGAAGACTAGCGCCACTAGCTTTCGCCGCCCGGATTGGGCGCCCAGTGACGTAAGCTGAGAAATTGTGCTCTAGGCCACCGCGCGGGGGCGCCAGGTGGACCATGGGCGGCAAGGAAAGCCTCAGAGGCAGAAACCGCCGAGTTTGGAATCTGGATTTACCTCCCAAAAGGTTTTCAGGTTTTTTTTCTTTTTCTTTTTTCTTTTTTTTTTTTTTTACCGTGGGCTGAAGTTTCTTAGGTCTTAAGTTTAAACTAATTTGCTACGTCCTTTAGTCTGCAAAGGCCCTGACCTTTTGTTTTCTCATCGATATACTTAAGTGTATGCCCCTAACTAGGAATCAAATGTCCCTTAATATTAGTAGAAATAAGTAATAATGACAATTACCTTACTGACAAGAACAGTAAGCTCTGCCATGGCGTTTATTATGTGCTCAGCTCAGTCCTAAGTCTTTACACATATTTATCTAATCTTTTCCACAACGGAAGCCGGTGGACATTATTCAAAATCTGAGGAAACTGAGGCGCAGAGAAGTAATTTGTACAAAGCCACACAAAAGGGTGGGAAGCCAGGATCCAAACCTAGGTCGTCTGCGTTTAAAGACTGTGATCTCACCTAAATAACTTATAGTGTGTCAAAATGGAGGTGTGCTTGATATTTCATTCTGTATTTCATGATCTAATGCTGTAGAACGTATAAACCCATCCAGGTGGGCAACTAGATGATTTGGGAGGTTTGTGTGGTGGTGTTCACCAGCCAAAGACCACTTGGAATACCTCTGTAGTTGAACAAGCTGGGTTTGTTTCTTTCCTCATTGCTGAGAGGAAAACACACACTTTGGGAAACAGTGGGGCATCACTATAAGATGGTGTTAGGAGGATTTATTATAGGATTTGGGCTTGGTTGGGTGATTTGGGGGCAAGTTCAAGGAAGCAGGGCTTTGCTCTGAATTAGGTGTTGTTAGGAAGCCACCTAATACCAAAGCCCAACTGTGAGTTCCCCGGGCCGGCTCCCAGATGTTCAGGGCTACTTTTCTCCTTCTCCAGTGAATTGTATATTCCAAGCCACCCCCATCCACATTCCTAAGGAGAAATATTGAGAAGACTTTGAAGGCTCTGCATTAGGAATGGAATGTCATATGTATATGAAAATGTGAAGTATAGTGGTAAATTAGGGCAGGAGTTCTTAATTCAGAGGGGTATGTGAAATCGGTTAGGGAAAAACTACAAGTTTATTTTTACTACCCTCTAACTGAACTTTAGCATTTCTTTCATTTATAGTGGAGGCAACAAACCACAGTACTATCAGCAGTACCTGTGACTGTGCCATCAATAGAAACCGCAGAGCCCTGGCTGGTGTGGTTCAGTGGCTTGAGCACTGGGCTGCGAACCAAAGGGTCGCCAATTTGATTCTCAGTCAGGGCACATGCTTGGGTCGCAGGCCAGGTCCCTGCAAATTCAATTCCCAGTCAGGGCACATGCCTGGGTTGCAGGCCAGGTCCCCAGTAGTGGGTGTGTGAGAGGCAACCACACATTGATGTTTCTCTCCTTCTCTTTCTCCCTTCCCCTCTGTCTAAAAATAAATAAAATAAAATCTTTTCTTTTAAAGGAAAGTACAGACATCTTCATATCATGTTATAGTCATGGAAGACTTCTTTAGATATCATTTCTACTCATTACCACTTTGCAAGTACAGTAGTGATGAGAGCTCTCATTTAATGCATAAAGCACATGTTTCTATAATTTTGTTTTTTTAAAATATTGCAACAATGATTTCAATGTAATTGAGGTTTTTTGTAACCCTGTATATTTTATGTTGCGCATTTTTATTTTTTTCATCCTCACCCAAGGACATACATACTGATTTTAGAGAGAGGGGAAGGGAGGGAGAGAAACATCGATGTGAGAGAGAAACTTAAGCATCCCAACTGGGGAGGGAACCAGCAACCCAGGCATGTGTCATGACCAGGAATCTAACCTGCGACCTTTTGGTTTACAGGATGGCGCTGCAGCCAACTGAGCTGCACTGGCCAGGGCTATGCATTTTTAAAAACAGTTCTTCAAAGGAGTGTACCCATAGAGGTCCACAACACCAAAAGAAGAGATAAAGAGCCCCTGGTTTGTAAAAGAGACTAAGCAGTAACTAAGAATTTGGGAACTGTGTCCAAATTAGAGTAATGCATCAAAGTACAGAAAATCAGAGATGGAACCAGACAATTTAGTACACACCCTCATACGTTACCAAGGTGGGAACTGTGCTACTGAGAGGTTAGGGGACTTGACCAAAGTTTCATAGCTATATCATGACAAAATTGGGGTGGAAATTTCTTAGAGAAGCATGTAAAAATCCTCTACTCTGCTAAGCGTTGAGGATTCCATAGTTAGCAAGGTGCCTCCTCACCTCAATGAGATTGGTTTGGTGACAGCCAAGAAAACAAATTGTGATACAATATGAGAAGTAACGTATAAGGAAAACATATACAGTATTATGGGACCTTGGAGACAGGAGTGTGCAGTTCTATAAAAAAGTGGAGAACTTAAGAAAAGAGGCATCAATTAGCATCAATTAGCTCAAGGGGTCTTCAAGAATGAACTGATGTTTGCTGGTGGCAGAGAAGTCGTTCCAGGTAGAGGATGTGGCATGCTTAACAGCCCAGAATTGTAAAACATTGACTGATTTTGGCAAGAAGTTCTTGTTCTCACAGAGTGTAGAGAGGAATGCTAATGAAAGTTGGTTTTTTGAGATTTGAAAGAGAGAATGGAGCTAGATTGTGAAAAGGCTTGAACGGCACTCCGAAGACTCTAGACTTCAGCCAGGAGGAAATGAGGTGTCCCTGAAAGATGGTAAGTTGGGGAGTGATACGGTTGGATTATTGATCGAAAAAGTTAACTCCAGGTGCAGTGTGGAGAAAGAATAGGAGGACACAGAGCCTGGAGACAGGGAGACCAGTGAGAAGGTGATTGGAAAGATCCCCTTATCTTTCCCATATCCCTCATAATATTTTTAGTATGCAAAGACTGTAAACTGTAAGCAATTTTAAGAGATACACTCAGCTTCCCTTTTTAAGGGGCTCTGGAATTAGTGCAATGAGCAGATGATACTTGAGTCTCATCCAGTGTGATAATACAGATTATGACCTCAAATGCTTAATTTATATACTTTCAGAGCACTTAGTTAGAAGAAAGATGAATCGTTTCTCAAAGGCAGCAATTACTGGTGCTCGAAAATCAGTTCATCCAAGCTGGGTAAAAGGCCACAGAGTAATTTTGCCAAGTATTGAAAAGAAAAAGGAAGCACCACTGTAAGTAGCCATCTTTCACCTTGTATCATTTTCCACAACTGAACAGTTTACATATGGTATTTACCCAGGTAACATCAAATACTTCTTGTTTTGTAAATTATAGGGTTTGTGTGTGTTTTAAAATTACTTTTGAATTGAATAATTATTGTAATTATAGTATTTCATAGTTTACAAAGCATGTTAACGCACATCTCTTTGATCCTGACACTACTCTGTGAAGCAGTCTCACTACATTTTATACGTGAGGAAGCAGCAACTGGGAGGAGGTAAGTGGTTTGTAGAAGGTTAGACAGCTAATAAATGGCATAGGCTCACATTCAAAGGATTTTTCCCATACTCCAGGCTTTTTCTACTCTACACGTTGTAGCTTGCATTTTGCCAGCCAACAGTGATGGTGGTGACGTTATACAAAAATATCTCTCCTTGCATGTAGTCCTGTGAGGGGTAATGACTACAAGGGGGTTGGGGAGAGGGAGATCCCTGTGACCTGCTAGTTCACAAAATAATTCTCTGATCTGTCTGGGCTGAACCTGGTTCAAGCATAGATCAGAAAGGAGTTTCTTTCCCAGGGTGTGGGCATCTGCTCCTTCAAGAGAATTCCACACATACTGTAAACTTCGACGAGTCCACATTCTCTTTTCTTTCTTTTTTTTTAAAGAATTTATTTATTTATTTTTAGAGACAGAAGGGAGGGAGAAAGAGAGAGAGAGAGAGAAACATCAATGTGCGGTTGCTGGGGGCCATGGCCTGCAACCCAGGCATGTGCCCTGACTGGGAATTGAACCTGTGATGCTTTGGTTTGCAGCCCACGCTCAATCCACTGAGCTGCGCCAGCCAGGGCCACATTCTCTTTTCTTAGTATTCGAACTAGTTGGACAGTGTTTTTAAGAACTAACTACAGTGGGATCATTTTAGGTCATGGATGGTTTTAGAAAACAAGTTTGTCCCCTCACATATTACTTACAATATTTTACATACACACACACACACACACACACACACACACACCCATACCTTTTGATGATAAAGTTTTAGCCAGGGTGGTTTTTTAATCTTAAGGGAAACATTCTCAAGTATTTCATATCCTCATTCTAACTGGATTTTGCAAATGACCAGTTCCAATTGCCACATCCAAATGTTCCTCATTAGGTCAGTCTCACGGTGGGGAAGGGGGAGGTGCAGGAGGAGGAAGCATAAATTCAGAGTTCCCTAAGATTTTAGGAAAATGAAAACGACTTCACAGATCTTAACCTCTTTTTTCTCTCTCTCTCTCAGAAGTCAGAAA
This sequence comes from Tonatia bakeri, assembly GCA_004024845.1. NCBI lineage: Eukaryota > Metazoa > Chordata > Mammalia > Chiroptera > Phyllostomidae > Tonatia > Tonatia bakeri. The sequence goes on along the minus strand of PVIA01003691.1, from coordinate 33,946 downwards.
GATTTTGCAGCTCTAACGATACAAAGAGCTTGGCTATCTCATACGGACAAAAGAATATTTTATCTCCTAAAGCACACAGTTTTTGCAGCGGTATGTATTTTGCTTTTTGTTTTGTCTGACAGATTTAATTTCACGGCAGTATTGTTTGTAACAGTGAAGAAAGTAAACCAGATAATGTTCATCAATATGACGCTGGTTAAATAAGTGTTGGTGCTTTCATAGTGTTGAGCCTTGAAGCCTTGCATATGCATCTGCAGTAGAAAGATAGCCAAGATACTGTGTTAGTGAAAAAGGCAAGTGCAGAACTGTATGAGTAATATGGTCCTATCTGAGTGAAAAAAATGTATACCCTCCACTGCTCCCCACCCCCCAAAAAAACAACTCTGGCGACCCTGGGAGGATATTAAGACTTCCCTCATATAGTACCAAATAGTGTCCTAATAAAATCACCCGTGATTACAGTAGTCTATAATTAGCAATAGTCACATTGAGGGAATTTTAGCCCCTCTGAAAAAATCATCAAGTCTGAGCAATCAATGTATGCACTTCTTCACCATCTGACTCACATACCCATTTATGATGTCCGTGAAAGCAGAATCCCTCAGAGAAAACCCACCCAGGTAACCTGGCAACATTGCAGGTCCATCACCCATTGTCTTCACATACAGAACTTGTATTTAAGTATCATGGTACTGGTTTTGTTATCATTTTAGATTCGTTTAGTAACAGAAAGAAATTAATTCTCTTTTCATCTGTTATCCTAATGCTTCAAGTTATTAGCTTACATTGATAATGCCTTGCCATTTTAAAAGCCCTTTGGCGTACATTTTTATGTGATTGTCACAGGCATAAATGTTGGGCAGGGTCATATGGAGGCAAAAGCAGGGGCTTTAAAGTCAAACAGATTAAGGTTCGAATCCTGGCTTCCCCACTTACCACCCATATGCCTTTGGACAAGTTACAGACACTCCCAGAGCCTCAGCTTGCTCATCTGTAAAATGGGGATGATAATATTCACATAATATTGCTGAATTATAAGGATTACATAAGGTTATGTGCATAAGGCACCTAACATAGTATGTGGCATGTAAAATGTGCTTAAAAGCTAGTAACGGAACTATTATCACCCTCATTTTACAGTGATTCAGTCAATATTAAATATTGGCTAAGCACCTGCTGTGTTCCAGGCAGTGTACTAGGTGCTGGGAACACAGCGGTAAAAAAGGAACACTGCTCCTAACTTCATTAAGCTTGCAGTCTAGTAGGGCTCTAGACTTCACAAAGGAGTTTATGGTCTATTACAGTACATTATGAGAAGTGTCATAGGGAAAGAACAGTGCCTGGGATCTCGAGGAGGAACACACACCCAAACTTGGAAGCCAGAAGGATGAAGTAACTGACTCAAGGCTACACGGATGATAAGTGGAGAAGCCAAGACTAGAACCCAAGTCTTCAGAACTTCAAGTCTGATGTACTGTTCACTTTATCATGCCACCTCTGTTATTTTGAGTAAATTGCATCTGGTCAGGGTACCACGTAACATTTATAGCACCATCATCTATTTCAGGGATATCGTGTGGCACGTGAAATACTAAAGAATGTGAGCCCCGTAGAGGCCAAGCTTGTTAAAGATCCTAGCGTGAAGCATACAATTACATTCAGGTAATGTTTCTATGCTGCTTTATTTCAAAAAGTACTTAGTTAATGTGAAGATACCTTAGAAGTTTATTTTCTTAAGTCATCCTCACTTCTCAGTATATAATTACAAAGTAAATGTGTTCTTGCTTACATTTATTATGGGAAGAAACTGAGGCATGACTCTTGGGCCAAAAGTTGCCTTGAGTGGCTCTCATCTCTTGTGACGTGTCCAGTCTGACACACACGAGAATAGTCGTGACACATACACGAGAATAGTTGTGACACACACACGTAAGCGTGACTCTTTCATCTTCTGTAATATACTTCATTACCAGTTTTTTTTCTGTGCTGCCGCATAGCCTTTACCCTGCATGCAAGGAACTGTGTGAAATATCTTAAGTGCAAGGGGGAGAAGTCCCAAATCTGATGCCAAATGACAAATATTTGTTCTTTCAGATCGGTGAAAATTTCCACCTTTTATTGTGTTTAAAATTTTCATTCCCACTGGAGGCCAGGGTTACAAGTATTTCAGTGGGAAAAAAATATGTTAAAGTAGTCAAGCAAGGTGATGTTTCACAATGCACATTTTGTGTTAATTTAGCTTCTTATAATTCTTAATATCATAACGCAGATATGTAGTATCTGAATTGCATTTAAGTATACAGACTAAATTATTTCACCATTGAACATCCCAGCAGGCAATTAGTATTTTTCTAAGCATATGTTGCAAAGTGTCTCTGTTTATTAGCTAAAAAATATATGAAATAATTACTTATATAAGGCCCTTGAAAATACCCACCAATATTCTTTGTATTACAATTTTGGTTTGTTAATACAGGGGTGGGCAAAAATAGGTTAATAATATTAAGTAGTACAATAATTAATAAATAATAATACAAGAATAAGCTCTGTGTTTCTTTCACGTACTCACAACTGTAAATGCACTTTTGTCCACCCCTTTAACAGACTAATGTGGTCTATTAGTCACAGCTTTAAAATTATGCAGAACAGCCCTTGCTGGTGTGGCTCAGGGGACTGAGTGCTGGCCTGCTAACCAGTTTAGATTTCTAGTCAGAGCACATGCTTGGATTGCAGCCCAGGCCCCCAGTAGGGGGAGCGCGAGAGGCAGCCACACATTGATGTTTCCCTCTCTTTCTCCTTCCCTTCCACTCTTCTCTAAAAATAAATGAATAAAATATTTTTTAAAAAATTATGCAGCCCTGGCTAGTGTGGCTCAGTGGAATGAATGCCAGCCTGCAAACCAAAGGGTCGCCAGTTCTATTCCTAGTCTAGGACACATGCCTGGGTTGTGGGCCAGGTCCCCAGGGGTTGGACATGTAAGAGACAACCACACATTGATGTTTCTCTCCATCTCTTTCCACCTCCTTTCCCCTCTCTAAAAATAAATAAATAAAATCCCTTAAAAATTATGCAGAACATTTGATGCAATTTTGTCTAATAACACTTTATTATTGTTTCTTCAATCCTGGTAGCATATTTAGAAAAACCATGCCAAACTATTGGAAATGAGCTTTTAAAATATTTATCCTTTTTTATGTGAGTTCTTATACTTCTAAGTTTCATGAATGTTCAGCAAAATTGTGTCTACAGCAGAAGAATCACCTGAGGATCTTGTTTAAAATGCAGTTGCGGATTCAATAGATCTGGGATGGACTGAGCCTAACCAGCTCCCAGGTGTGGCCACTGCTCCTAGTCCACAGGCCACATTTGTAATAGCAAGGATCTACAACACAGGGTTTACTCCTTTGACCCTTATATGCGACTATAACTGAGTAAAAAAAAAGTGTGCATTCTCATATTTAGCGTTTTATAAGCCATAAATCAAAGGTCATTTTCCTGTAGCCTTTGGAAATATTTTACATGAAAAGTATGGCCCATCTGAAATAATCAGTACTGGCATGAATTACGGATAGAAGACCACACAGCCTGGCAGTGTCTGATCAGATCCAGCATGTGTAGCCTTTATTCTCTGAAGAATATTAGAAAAGGAAAAGAGACTGCTTTTTTTTCTGCTCTCAGGCGATGTCGGAGAAAATTTAGCTCAGTTGCAGAAATGTAGTAAATGGATTATGTGTTTTCATGTGCAATGTACTGTTTCAGAAACATTAATATATGTTCATTTATGTAGGATGACTTCAAATGCGAAGTAGATGTTTATTTTATGTTCATGCCACAGTTATCTACAGAATAAGCTCAGAGTTGGCCCTGTAAAATATCATCAATTGCTGCTTTTCTGAGGTTATATAATGGGGCCTTTCCAGGAACTGAAAATCTCCTGGGTCAGCTCCTGGAGGCCCCTGCTGTCCCCAGGCTGGAGCAAATGAGAAGCTTGGACGCCGTGACTGGAAAGCTCTGTGTGTGTATTAAAACTCATAAAAATGCTGCATCATAACTTATATTTTTATTTAGATTAGAAAGTAGCTGTTTAAAAGAGAAAATAGCACAGAGATTTTTTTAAAAGAAAAATTTGCCTTTCTTTACTGTGCTGCAATTTTCACTCACCTGGGGTGATTACTGTTAATAGTGTGCTAAATATCCTTTATTTTTTCTTCATGAAAACATACACAGATATATTTTTAAATTTTTTTATTATAAAAATGCTATCATACCATTAAGCTTGAGTTTTTCACTAAACATTATAAGGGTTTTAAATGATTAGGACTACCCAATTTGGTGAGAATAATTTAGGGTTCCTTTTTCCCTTTAGTTCACTTTCAAAACAAACTCTGGTAACCCTTGGATTAATGGTTGATAGAAGTGGAATGTTTCTCCCTATAAGTTTACTCAACTCCTTTGCTCTTTGAATGTAGAAATTGTGTCTTTAGCAAACTGATCCTACTTTCCTAAGTTTATTCATTTCTTAATATGAAAAAAATAAGTCCATTTTAGTCCATTCAGATGTTTAATCTAAGTTCACTTATGAAGGAGGGGTGTTTCACAGATTGTTGTTGTCATTCCAGCTTTTCTCTTGTTTCTATTGCCACTTCTAGTTTCATTTCCTTATTATTTTCCAATGGCATCTTTCATGTATTCACACACACACACACACACACACACACACACACAAGCAAAAACAAGTGAAAAGATGTAGAATAGCCAGTTTAAGAAACTTTGGAGAAGAAGAGCGAAGTTAGAAAATTTACGCTACTGATTTCAAGATGTAAAAAGCCACAGTAATCCCAACAGTATAGTGATAATGTAAAGATAGACATGGAGATCAATGAAATAGAATAAAGAACTCAGAAATAGACCTACGCAAAGATGATCAATTGATTTTTTAAAGATTTTATTTAGTTTTAGAGAGAGGGGAAAGGAGAGAGAAATAAAGGGAGAGCATCGATGTACGAGAGATACATTAATCAGTTGCCTCTTGCATACCCCCAACTGGGGACCTGGCCTGCAACTCAGGCATGTGCCCTGACTGGGAATCGAACCTGCGACCTTTCGGATCACAGGCCGGCACTCAATCCACTGTGCCACACCAGCCAGGGCCAGTTGATTTTCACCAAAGGTGCCAAGGCAGTTCAAATGGTGCTAGAACAATTGGATAGCCATGTGTACAAAAAAGAGATCTTGTCTCAGTTAACTACTTCAATAATCTATTTTCAAAGTAATGCTTATTTACAGAGGGTTGTCACTGTAGTTAGTCCACCAGCTATATTTAGAATATTCTAAAACCTTGCTACTTGATGTGTGGTCTGCAGACCCACAGCACTGGCATCCCCTGGAACATATTAAAAATGCAGACTCTCGGGCCCCACCCCAGACCCACCGAATTAGCATCTGCCTTTAACAAGACGCCCAGGTGATCCTAGGTGCAATCTAGTTGGATGAGCACTGTTCTATAGGTGTCCCCACCATGGCCTGGAACACCTCTGGGTAACTGACAGTTCGTAAACATTCACATTTAGTAGCTGTTATTTTAAATTGAAGATCCCATTCTTCTTGAGGATTGTGCATTTATGTGAAAAGGAAAAACATTAGTATTAATAATAGCTGCCCTTGTTGAGCACTATTGAGTATGATGTTAAACATTTTATGTGCATCATTATTTAATTCTCCTAAACTCTAGACTATAGATTCTGTTATCTTCATTTTAAAGAGACTGAGTAACTTGCCTAAGGTCTCATAACTAGAAAGTGAAGGAAATGACATCAAAACTCAGTGAGCCTGACTCCAGAGCTCACACTTTTCACCACTCCTGAGTCAGGAGCCCCACTAAATACAGTCTCTCATATGGCCTCCTGGTAAACATGGTATTCCCATTTTCCTATAAAGAAGGCGAAACTTGGGGAGGCTTGTCAGGTATAGGACTGAGACTTGAATCCTTCTCCATGTATTGTGCACATTCTGATACAGTTATGGTGGTTTGATTAATTCTGAGCCTGTATATAATTGAACTGTTTCAAACCAATAACCAGTTCCTGTGCAGAGATGCCACTCATTACTACCTTGGTGAGTGAGAATGTCCGGCTGGGCAGGGATGAGACTTGCGATATTAGAGTAACTTGATAAGCCCAGTGTGAATCTAGGCCAGCAAGTAGGCACAGGGCTGTGGGGGCTTCTGGGCCACATTGATGCCAGGTATCAGGGGAGGTGTCAAATTTACAGATATCCCCCTCTGACCCTTTCAGTTCCCCACTAAGAAAGGAACCTGCCTCTTGAATCCTAGTATGATTAGCTGCTATCCTGGAATCCTTGCCTACTTTTCACCCTTCCCTTTTTTGGGGGGACTGGGTTCTTCTCCCCACCACCTTTCTATCCAGAAGGACTTTCCTGAATTTGGCCATACAGGGTAGATGTATGGGGAAAAAACATCTTGGCTATTGGAGGGCAAACTTTTTTCAAACCTCTGTCACAAGAGGGCAGCAAAACTACCCTGTGCTGCCAGGCAGAAGGTTTTCTGCCTCAGAGACTAGGATGGGCCTCCGTGAGGCCCTGTACAAATAAAGAATCTGGGGCGTGGGGAGACTGGTGGTGATGGCAGAGTTTGGAGGAACTAACAAGAAATATGTTTTCAAATAACTTGATCTAAAGTAAAATATAATAATATCCAAAGAAATGCTCAAAACAGGAATTAAATGATTTTTCAGACTTCTTTAGTGTGTAACTATTTGTTTTTACCTCTAGTGTCCCTGTGGGAATGTCTGATTAGAACCCACAGAAAATTAATTACAAGAAAGCTTAATGGAGATACGTGCCAATACTGCCTTTTGTTTAGATCCATAGTGTATAAAGAAACTAGTGAAATGAAAAATGAAAACAATCTGCCTAAAGGAAGGTTCCATCACATTTTCAGTAAACTATTTCTGTCCTTTTACTAAATTACATTAGGAATAAAACTACACACAACCATTTGAATACAGAGTGGGACAAAAGTAGGTTTACACATTGTTTGCATGGAAAAATAATGCAATAGCCCTGGCGGGTGTGGCTCACTGGACTGAGCACCAGCCTGCAAACCAAAGGGCTGCTGGTTTGATTCCTGGTTGGGGCACACGCGTGGGTTGCAGGCCAGGTCCCCGGTAGGAAGCATGCGAGATGCAACCACACATTGATGTTTCTTTCCCTCTCCCTTCCCCTCTCTCTAAAAATAAATAATTTTTTTAAAAAGAAAAATAATACAATAATTAATAAGTAATTATATAAGAACAGACTCTGTGTTTTGCATACTCACAACTGTAAACCTACTTTTGCCCCGTCATGTATTTTCTCTCATTTTTCATGTATGTCTGTGTTCTAAGCTTTAGAATGAAAAAAAGGACTATTGTAGATAAAAGTGAGAATTGGGATAGAAAACACAACAGGTTTACTATTGTATTGTGTGTTAAGTAAAAAGAACAGATTCTGAGTTTCATTCATTCCTGCATGGTCTTATATCAGCATTATATAACACAGAGTTTCCCATACTTTGAGATACAAAGGAAAAGTGAGACTGATTTGGAATCAAAAGATATTTGAATTTTCATCTACACCAGTCTCCCTTCACATACACATACCCTTTGTGGCCAGAAACACAGATATATAATACAAACACGGGTCGGAAGAGACAGCACATGCTTGTGGGCAGTGGGAAGGAGGGCGGGGAGGACTTGAAGCCCTACTCACAGTCTGTGTATAGCTCTTAGCGCAAGGATTGATGTGCAGGGAAGAGTTTGGTACGGATAGAGCCAGCTGGGATTTGAGCCTCAGTATTTTCTTTGGTTTTTCTACCTTTGCCCTTTCGGGTGCTTTCTTTGAGTACTAAATGTAAAAAAAAAAAAAAAAAAAAAAAAAATTTAACAAAAAAACACCCTTTGTTTGCCAGTCTTTGGCTCCTGAGAATGAAGTCTGAAGGAGAGGGAGGTCTGAGCAATCTGAAACATACACGGTTCCACTCTGAGGCCATATATGAAGTAACACATAAAAGAGAGTTGGCCCAGTAACACCTTCCATTGCAGTGCCTAGGCTAGCCTATTTAATAACCAGGTAAGTGTCCTCTGCATGGACACCACAAATGGCATCATAGGTTTGTTTTGTTATGTTTTTAAGGGGTAAAAAAATCTTTCAAAAACTGGTCCTTCAAAGATTGTAGACTCAGCTACTCCTCTAGCCACATCTTCAAACCGTAGATGTGGTTACGGGGACAAATTTTAAGTGGTTTCTTAAATGCCTGTATAATATTCTTGTAAACATAATCCATTTGTTAAACAGCAAGCTGCCAGAAGAAAGGAACAATATTCGATGTATTTGTCAGAAAAATGTGTGAAGCGCATGCTAATAATTATTACTATTATACTACTATTTTAAGAGTCTATTTTCTATTCTATTTATAGGCATCCACTGATGCTTGCAAAGTAAAGAGGAGGAAGAAGTTTCACGAACAAATTATGGAAGATGAACGTCTTTCCCCGGGAATTCAAAATAACTGATGAAACAGACATTGTCACCTTGCAAGGTCACATGAAAGTAAGGAATTTGGGTTTGGATATTGAAAACATACAAACAACAACAAAAAGCCTTCTGACCTTATCCTCTACGAATCATACATTTTTTACTGTGGCAAAATATACACAAGATAAAATGTACTGTTTTATTTTTTAATTTTAATTTTTTAATTTTTTTGAGAGCAAGAGAAACATTGATCTTTTGTTTCGCTTATTTATTCGTTGGTTGATTCTTGTATGTGCCCAGACTGGGGACCAAATCCACAACCTTGGTATATCGAGACAATGCTCCAACCCACTAAGCCACCCAGCCAGGGCTAAAACATGCCATTTTAAAGTGAAATTCAGTGGCATTAAGTGCATTCTCAGTGTTGTGCAAACATTACCACCATCTAGTTGCAGAACCTTTTTGTCATCCCCAAAGGGAAACCTCATATCCATTAAGCAGTCACTCCTTGTTCTTCCATCACTGCAGCCCTTATCAACCACTAATCCACTTTCTGTCTTGGAATTTGCCCATTCTGGAGATTTTATACTAATGGAATCATGTAATCTGTGGCTTTTTGTGTCTGGGGAGTGATAGCTAAGGAATGTGGGGTTACTTTTCTGTGTGATGGAAATGTTTTGGAATTAGATAGTGGTGACATACGATGTGAACTTCTAAAAACCACTGAACTGCACACTTTAAAATGCTTAAATGGGTGAGTTTTATATTATCTAAATTTTATCTCAATAAGAAATCAAAAATAAATACATGGTGCTAAGAGACTGCACGGGGATTTGACCTAATAATGAAGATCCTGTTATTGTTTGGGTGCCTTCTGCTATAAGTAATGGAATATTTCCAGCCACAAGAGGCTTAAACAATAAAGGACATTTATTGTCCCATGTATCAAGTCCCCAGATAGGAGGGTCCTGGACTAGCTAACGTACCAAGCAGCTCATGGACATCAGGGTTCTGGGTCAACTTCTCTGTACTTCTCTTGGCTTCCTTCACATGGTAACAAGATAACTATCACATTCTCAACTACATTCAAAAGCAGGAAGGAGACTCCTTGAGTCTTCTTATCTTATGAAGAAAACTGTCTCCCAGAAGGCTCCAACAGACCTCCCCTCAGGCCCTACTGGTCAGAACTGGGTCGTGGTTCATGTGCTGGGGCCCTCCTTCTCGGAGCATATTGCTGTTCTATACCTTAAAAAAAAAAATCAGGGCTCCAGGAGAAAAGGAGAAGTGAGAAATAGTTGTTGGGTAGGCGATCAGCAATGGGTCACAACCTCAGCCTGGGGCTGAGGAGGTGGCATACCCAAGGCGAAGGCGCTGTGGTGAGAGGAGATGCAGGGCCTGAGAGCAGGTCTGTGGACTGGAGGAGGGAGAGTGCAGAGAGTGTGGTATGTAGTCAGGCCAGAGGGCTGGGAAGAGATCACCAAGCAGGGCTTTTGACCATAGTAAAGTGTTTATTTATTTGTTTTTGATTCTGTGTGCAACTAGAAGCTGGTACAGTGTAATGAGGTGATCGAATGTAATGACTGAGGAGATCCGTGTGGTAGCAATGCAGAGTGGATTAGAGGACGGTGACAGCCTTCTCCTACTTTGGAGGTTCCTGCAGTATTTTAGGAGAGATGGTGGTATCTTGTTTTTAGGGCTGTGAGACTGGAGATGCAAAAGATAATTAGAGAATAAAAGCAGTCTGTCTTGGCCCTGGCTGGCTAACTCAACTTGGTAAGAGCGTTGTCCCGATACACCAAGGTTGCAGGTTCAATCCCCAGTCAGGGCACATATAAGAATCAATCAATGAATGCATAAATAAGTGGACAACAAATCAATCAATCAGTCTTTCTCTCTGTCTCTCCCCCCTCCCCTCTCTCTAAAAAATCAATTAAAAATTTTTTTAAAGGAATGGGCCTCGGTGACAGGACGGTAAACTAAAGGAAGGTGTCCAACATGGCTCCTTAACATAAACCTAGATGGTATAGCTTGCTACTATAATTGTACATGCTATACTTTTACACAACTGGCAGTATGGTAGGTTTGTTCACAGCATCACCACCAATGTGTGAGTAACGCATTGTGCTATGGTTTTATAATGGCTACGATGTCACTAGGTGACAGGAATGTTTCAGCTCCACTGTAATATTATGGGACAACTATCATATAGGTAGTCTGTTGTTGACCAAAACATCATTATGTGGCACCTAACTGTAATACCAGCACCTTTTAGTCTCATCATAACAACCCTAAGAGGTAGGTACTATTATTACCCTATTTTACACATTGTAAGGAACAAGGGATCCCAGAATTCTAGCTCATTATAATAATGTATGGCCTTAACTCTTCACTCAGCTGCTTCAATGTGAAACATGAAATTAGTACAGTGCCATAGGGACCCCCAATTCTGTTTGCTTTCTCTTGAAGCCTTAACCTAGGGGATTAGGGCATTGGCCCAGGAAATAAGTAGAGCTTGGGTGTGCCAACTATCTTTGCTAAGGACATGGCACTCATACTTACAGACTGTGACTATGCCAAGGATTGGTGTCATAGAAAAAAAGTCTCCAGATGGATATGTTGGTAGAGGGAGATATGATTGCTGATATTTATTGAGCCCTTTATGGACACAGCCTAGTGTTCAGCTCTTTATACGCATAGTATTATCTCCTTTAATCTTCAAGTTTATAAGTTAGGGGACCCTTTAACAGATGAGAAAAACTGAGTTTAATAAGATTTTTAAAAACTTGCCCAAGGTCATATAGCTAATAAGTGCAGAGCAGATCACTGACTGTTCTGAGATGTTTCCCCAGTTTACTACTCCACTCTCAGGAAATAAACTGTACAGGCAGTCCTCACTTTACACAGTAGTGCAGGGCCATGGAAAGGACCACGCAAACTGAAACAATGCGAAGCAAACTGTGTAATCAATGGGAAAAATTGTGATTGTCCACTGCCTTTAAGAAACCTCATCAAAACATTAAAAACGCTCCTACTGTCTGTTATATAAGAAAATAAAAAGAAAGAAAGATGTATTTAATATATTATAAAACATTGAGAAGTAAAGTTTTATTTCTTTGTAAAAAACTTAAATTTATCAACTCTGAACATGCTAAAAACCATTGAATTATACACTTTAAAGGTTAAATTGTATGGGATGTGAATCTCAACAAAACTATTAAAAACAGTTTATCTAGAGTAGTTTAAACAGTGCTTGCCTTCTTGTTCTTCCTTAACTTAACAATACACAGTGAACATCTTCTCCGTGCCTTGGCCAATTGTCATACTTCTTTCTGAGTGTGGATCACCCACCAACATTCTATCCTCTGGCCTTTAAACGTCCTCAGTTCCTGTTCTGCGAAGTGTCTTTTTTGCTAGCGTCACTTCCTCTGCAACTGCTTAATCCTTTTTGTCACAGCCACTTTCCTCATTTGTGCTGATAACCTCACCTTCCCCAACTTCCTCCAGCTGCCTCTCTGCAGTCTCTTCCGGGATGACAGTGTCCCCGCCCCAGGGCCCCTATATCTTCTAAAATTCCATTTACATTCTATTTGAATTTTACTTCCAGCATTACCACTTTTTGTTCCTTTTTTGGCTGTTACCTCTTTTGATTTTTTTTTTTCTGGAAGACAAAGCAGCTACACAACTACATACTTGGCTGTTTTTGTGAACTAAATAACAAATCCGCAGTGACCAATCATTGACACGCTTTGAGAGAAGTGACATGATTTGTCACTAATCACCAAACACATCTGTTATTTATGCAGTGATCTGTGGACCGAAGAGGTAGCAGCAGAGTTTGTACTTGATGCAATTACTCAATTATACTGTGGTAACTGAAATTTGAACCATGTTGTTGGAGGACTGGGCTTATTTGACTAAATGGTGATAATTAAAACTCATACATGCCTAAATAATACAAAGGGAAAACTGCCCGCATGTATGTGAGAGAGAGTGCGTGCATGGGGGGGGGCCCTTATACCCTAACTGCCCAGCTGTTACTCCATTTCCTGGCATCATGGATCCTCCCTCCCTGCTTATAGCTGCTAAATGAGCATTTATGAGGTTGAATTAATTACATGTTTGCCTTTGCATTTTTAATTCCTAATTTTATATTTTAAAATTCTTAAAAAGCGTGATTTCTATAAGTATTTCAAATGATAATAACGCAATTCGCCACTTAGCACCAGAGATGAACTCATTTCTAAAAAGATTTCCGCAAATGTCATTGCAGCCCACGCATGTCATGAAGGAGCACTGCCAGGAAGGAAGATCACATAGCTATTATCAGTTTTTAGGGTCATCCTGAGTTCAATTTATCTGAGTTATATTTGCCATTAAAATGTTTATGCATTAAAGAAATATTTGGTGAGTGTGGTATTCCATGCACGATACAGCTAAAACATCAGGTAGTCAGTAATAAGAGTCATAGGAGAGAGATGCCAATAAAATTCAGAGATGTGACCAAGGAATGCCTTTTGAATGAGGTGACATTTGAGTGGAGCCTTGGGAAATATGTCCAAAAAGCATTCTAGAGCACAGGTGGCAAACAGAAGGCCCGTGGGCCGAATCCGGCCCTCCACCTTGTTTTATCCTGCCCGGTACCTTGTTTCTACCCAGCAGCAGCGCCGAGTTCTCACTTAACTGTTCAGGAGTAGTTACATTTATACAGTCCTAAAGTTACATTCAGCCCTTGGAAGGTGACCACAAGGCTGATGTGGCCCCTGATGAAAATGAGTTTGACACCCCTGTTCTAGAGCATCCACAACCAATCCTTTTTAATTCCTTTTCCCATATACAGGGTGGGGAAAAGTAAGTTTACAGTTGTTCTTATGGAAAACAATACAATAATTAGTAAATAATAATATAAGAATAAACTGTGTTTTGCATACTCACAACTGTAAATCTACTTTTGCCCTTCCCTGTAGCCTACTGGATAAGATCCCTGCATCTTCTGGTGGAAGAAATAACAGTTGGAGAAGAGTAAGCCTCAGTGACGTTCCAGGACAAGGATGATGTATGATATAGTTAAGTATGCAGAATTTGGAATAATCTCAAACCATCTATGAAAAGAAATGAAGTATCTGTTACAGAGACCACAAACAGAAGACGTGCTCCAGGACCAGCTACGTGTTGTTTCTGAAGTTAGGTAAAAGCGATCCCTCACGGGGGTTACAATCCCAGGGACATTACTCAAAATGGGCACATTCTGCCAAATAGCTCATGGGAGGTATGGGGTCCTGGCCAGTGTGGCACAGTTGGTTGGGCATCCTCCCGCAAACTGGAAGGTAGCAGGTTGGATTCCCGCTCAGGACACATACCTGGGTTGTGGATTCAGTCCTTGGGGTGCTTACCAGAGGCAGCCTATTGATGTTTCCCTATTGCATCAGTGTTTCTCTCCCTCTCCCCTTCCTCCTCTCTAAAATCAACAAGCACATATCTTCAGGTGAGGACTGAAAAAAATAGGGCATATGGGAAAAATGGGGCTGGGGCAGATTGCTCAAAACTTGTGCAACTTTGTAAACAGAGCGCCGACAAAAAGGACAACTGGTACATGGGGAGATAACTCGTATCGCCAGACCGGCAGTTCAGGGTAGCTAGAGGCCCCCACAGCAAATATTTAACATGTACACCAGGGTAGGAATCCTAGCAACTCTTTTTTTAAAAAAAATATTTAATTTATTTATTTTTAGACAGAGGGGAAGGGAGGGAGAAAGAAACCAAGAGAAACATCAGTGTGTGGTTACCTCTTGTGCACCCTTCACTGGGGACCTAGCCCACAACCCAGGCATGTGCCCTAACAGGGAATCAAACTGGCAACCCTGTGGTTTTCAGGCTGGCGCTCAGTCCACTGTGCCACACCAGCCAGGGCACAACCCTTGAATCAGAGCAAGTTGTAAGCACTGAGTTGGTGCAGATGGGAGTGGAGCCCCAGTCCAGTGTGGTTGCCTTTTAAGTGGATATGAGAGGCAGTTTGACTTGCCCTGAACAAAAGCCACCCAAGGTGGGGTGTAGGGTGGAGACTGTAAGGGTGGATAGTGTGGGAGTGGGGCCCCTCTCCAGGGAGAGAGCCCTAGGTGCAGATGCTAATTATTGTTTTTAAAATACAGCCAGGAAGGCTCCCTTTGCCTATGCTGCACAGAGCTAAGGATGTTTTCCTTCCTGCTGAAGGTTACAATTCTGCTCATGCTATACTGGCTCCCCTTGCTGAAGATAAATTGCATATAAATTACAGTGACATTATTTCCTTCTTTACCAAGTAGCACATGAGCCAATTCACATGATAGAAATGCATGTTGTAGCAAAATAGACTGTATTATGATCTGAAGCAACATGAACAGAATATGACTGCTCCAATTATATTTCTTTTTTCTTTCCATTACCAAGTCTCACCTAGCCTATCTTGTTTACAGATTAAGCTTGCTTTCTTAAGAAAAAGAGATAATAAGACAGAAGAGGACCTATTGGTAGTCCATTTCCACACAGTCATATTCGAAATGAAAAATACTCCTTTAGTACCTGAAGAAGACACCGGTGACCCATTGCCACACAAACATGCTGGTTGATTTTTTTTTTTTTTTCGGGAGAAGAGATGAGTGGTGCTGACTCAATAACATAATTCAGTCCATTTATTTTTATGATCAAGGCCATATATTTGCCAGAGGGATGGCCTGGTGCAGGGTGCAGGCAGTCTGTCATGAAATAGATTTACACTAGCTCATCCATATAAGCACTGAATATAGAACTTACCCCTATTACCACCAAGGTCAAATAAATGGTGTGATTTTCTCTGCCACCGTATGTAACCCTAGACTCCTTGCTGTTTGGGTGTGTACTACTGATTATCCAAGAATAAGTTGCTTTAAAGAGCCAAATAAGTGGTCAAATTCTAAATCAATTGAAGAGTGTAAAGTACTTTTTTAAAGGATTCTTTGAATGTAGCCTTACTTAGACAAGGATTTGAGTAAGAGTAGTTTGACAGGCGATCCCAGGAACCACTGACAGGAGGGGTAGAGGAGCGAAACGAAAGGGCAGGCAGCCAAAACTGGGTGTGTCAGCGAGCAAGTTACTGCTGTGGGTAACTGGAGCTTAATCTCTCCTGGGAATGTCTGAACCCCTATAGAACACGCAACTCCAGTTATCCCACAGGGGCAAAGGAGTTGGGATAGCTATACACCAATGCCCACTAGTCATTGGTTAAGGGTTGCTTAGGAGAGAGGGTATTAATTCTCGGGCAGTTTCCCCGCACATGGGTTTTTGTTTTCACAAGAAAGCTCTCAGGCTGAGTGAGGCCCCTGCTAGCACTTGGAAGTCGGGCCTATGTGCCCTGCAGTGGTAAGGCCAAGGTGACGGACTGTGGGCGTGCTACCAACTATGTCTGAGTCTGACACTGATTTTTAAAAGTTTGTTTCTTCATCCATTATGGAATTTAATACTTTTTTGTGTTAGTATATAGTAAAAAAAAAAAAATCCAATGGCTACTACATGGTATTTTCCAGGAAAACGGATTTTAAATTGATACGATGTTTTATAATTTTCATCATTATCATCATCACTGTCATCATGGCAGATAAAGAACTGTGCTATGTCACTCAAACAGAAATGATAACTCTGGCCTAAAAATATACATGCAGTATTGCCACAAGTACTGAGGTCTATGATATATTTGCTAGAGGATGCTTTAGGAAAATTAGGAACTTGCTATATATTTAAATTTTATTTTGTGCAATTTTTCTGTCTGTAATACAGATATTTCCTAGGTACAGTTCATATGTGTCAAGGAGCCAAACTTTATATCAGCCCTACCAACAGCAAAGTCAGATTAAACATCTGGATTGTTGATCCAAGCAAGCTAAAATGAAAGTTGAAAAAATGAAAAAAGCTTATGGAATGGCAAAAGAAAGAAACACTTCTGTGGGGACTGTAAGTTTAACCTGTACTGAATTCATCATTTAGACAATATGCAAACTGTAAATAATTCTACTTCCATAAGTAGAATTTTTTTAATCTACAAGTTCAAGGCTGAAAAACCTTTGTTATATACCTTGGATGATAGTATAAAGGTACATTTCTCTTGGTAACACACATTTTTGAAATTCTTAAACCTGATCAATACTTCATGAGCTGCAAAAACAAACAACAACAACAAAAACAACCCTCTGTATGTTGGCACTGATGAGTCAGTACAGTTCTAATGGTACATTTCTCAAAGAGGAAGTCAGTTCTATCTGGACTTCTTAAAATCCATACTGCATAAATTCTGCTTCAGTATTCTCCTATGTCGTAGGAATATTTACAATGAACATATATTTATTCATGTATTACTTTGTAATCTATTAAAAATACGCTACACATTTTTTGAGATTAGGCTAAGTATAAAAAGTCAAATATAAAAACATAAAGTAGTAAAAACCAAATATAACACACTTTCCACTTTTATTTATAATTCTCCCTAGGAAATTCTCAACGACGCACAGGAGACGAAAAGTACCAACAGACGATTGTCTTCTCTGCACCTTTGGACACTTGGACATTAAGGAACTGAAATCGAATGACAAATTGGAAAAAACCAAAAAGGGACCATGCGCCTGTTATGAGCAGATGCATGCTCATCATTTTCCACCATTTCAATGCACAACTAATTAACAGAAAACCAAATTATTTAATGATTTGCTTGTCTGTCTATAAG
Organism: Tonatia bakeri; assembly: GCA_004024845.1. Classification (NCBI taxonomy): domain Eukaryota; kingdom Metazoa; phylum Chordata; class Mammalia; order Chiroptera; family Phyllostomidae; genus Tonatia; species Tonatia bakeri. Next base: position 16,689 of record PVIA01003691.1, on the reverse strand, counting down.
TGATTTAAATATGAGTCCTAAAGGAAAACAGACTATAAACAAGGCCTCGGTATGCTTTCTTAACCAAACGTGTGACAGATTTTTTAAGCCCTTTTTGTATTACCATGGATACAAATATTTTTTACTGACAAAATTTTAATCTGAATAAATTATTTCAACTAGATGCCCTCCGACTAGCTAGATACAGTTCTGTTTGAGAAATGATGAGTAAATTAATCCCTGGTACATTTCTCAATTTTTAATTTTCCTTCATTTTTTAACAAATATCTAACCAGGTCATGTTTAGCATAAATATTAGAGCTCTCAGAATAAAAGGCTTCTGCAGAGTCAGCCCCCAGTGTCTTTTTTTTTTTAGTAGCATGTTGTTTTTACAGAACAGCTTGTGATTGACCTATTCTCAATTGTAATAAAATTAATAATGAATTTGTTGCTACGGTCAGCGTGATATAGCATACCTAACCATTACTGAGCATTGTAAGCACTTGGGACAGAGTGTTGCATCTGCTTTAATGTTGTACTTTGGATATTTTTCAAGTATGAAGACTGTTTTGAATAATATTTATCAATTTCCTTCTGAATTAATAAGTTCTCATTCCTGATAGAGTACAAATTATTGATATTTTTGTGATTTAGGCTATTGAATTATATCAAACCTTACCAGAGACTGTCATAGTTAAACAAGGTGCATTATTTATTTAACTTTAAAAATATAATTTTTCATTTTGTTTAATATTTAAAATGTGGAGGTTGATCACTGATTTAACTCAGGCAAAGCAGCCTATAAATGGATCTCATTCTCTGCTAAAACATTCTCTTAAATGATAAAGAATATTATAGTAAATGTGTGTGATTCCCACTAGAATGCATTTAACATAAACGTGTACTCTTCAATAGTAATATATCCTCATTTGATCTCCAAACATGGGATAGATAATCCCCTTGTTTTCAGAGCTTGTTCTGGACACTGGTTGAATAGAAAACACGTACTTACCTCATGAGTCATACATATTCTCATTTGTTAAATTATGAAGCAGTCCCTATTTCAATCAAATGCATAACAGATCCAGTCTACCCATAGTATGTGCAATAACAAAGCTAAGGGAGATTTAAGGTAACAAGATGAAGGAAAATGACACAGGAAGAACAGGCTAAAGAGTCTGTTCAAGGGCAGCCACTTCTTCTATTAGCTATGCCTTTGTTCCGTCGTAATGCCAGCTGCATTCCTCCCCGCTGCAAGGGAGGCTGGGAAATGTACTCTTATATTGGGCAGTTATGTATCAAACTAAAATTCTGTTGTTATAAAAGAATAGGATAGCTCTGGCCAGTGTGGCCCAGTGGATTGAGTGCCAGCCTGTGAACCAAAGGGTCACCAGTTCGATTCCCAGTCAAGGCACATGCCTCAGTTGCAGACCAGGTCTCCAATAGTGGGCACACAAGAGGCAACAACACACAGATGTTTCTCTCCCTCTCCCCTTCCCCTCTTTCTAAAAATAAATACGTAAAATCTTTGGGGGAAAAAAAGAACAGGATAATGGATATTAGGACATAATTAGCATCAACTGCCAGAGATTATCTTCTACTGATTCTTTTTATTCGCATTAAACAATGTAACTGCATCATAGAAAATCCTTTTAAAAGTAGAATTACACATTATCTCATCACTATAACAGATGTTTTCATTTGTTTATATCTTTCTAATCTGTCTAAATGTACACAGGCTTTCACATGGTTGTAACCATAAATAACATACAGGGGTGGATAAAGTAGGTTTACAGTTGTGAGTATGTGAAACAGTTTATTGTATATTTATTATTAATTATTGTATTATTTGTATTATAACTGTAAACCTACTTTTGCCCACCCCTGTAGATTTAAAAAGGCAAAAGATTTGTATAATCTGAAGAGAAACCAGATCATACCACCCTGCAGATTTAAAATTTTCACTTAATGTTGTATATTAAACATAGTCCACTTAAAAATAATTTTAATGGCCACATGATAGCCCATTGGGTTGATGAAGCATAATTAACTTAGCTATAGCCATATCATTGGATATTTCAGCACTTTGAAATTGTCACTATTGTAGGTAATTAACAGTAGAGTAAACGTCTTCATACACAGTTTTCTTTCTTTTGGTTATCTTTCTGTTATTTTTTTAATTTTTATATATTTTTTTCTGTTATTTATTTTTAACAACTCCACTGTAATCAGAGAACATGATTTGTATGATGCTGATTCTGGGATATTTTTTGAGGCTGTTTTTACAGGCTGGTATATGTTCAGTTTGGATAAGTGATTCTTGCACTCTTAAGGAAGAAAAGAAAGAAGCATCCATTGTAGAGAGAGAAAAATGTGCATTCTCTGTCATTGGATACAAGATTTCAGCATTGTGCCATGGCATTATCACAGCCCAATGAGGTTTATCCAAGGTGCAATTATTACTAATTGAAAACTTTTCCCTATATGTGTCCTTTTGATCACGCTTGTTAGATATATTAATTATATTTTCTATATGCTACTAATTTTTGGTCTGTGTGACATCGGTGACTAACAAGGGCTTGTGTTACATTCTGTGGTGGTGGATTTGTCAGTGTCTCCTAATAATTCTGTCGATTTTTGCTGTATATTATCTGAAGATGTCATTATCTACATCTCTTTCTGGTAAATTGAATCTGTTATTTTTATGTAGTTATTATCGTTAGTCCTGTTAATGCATTTTGCCTTGGAGAATGTTTTGTCCAGTGTGAGCAGAACAACTCTAGCTTTCCTCTGCTTATCATCTGCCTGGCATATCCTTCTGTGTCTGTTCTTATTTCCAACCTTTTCACATGTCAGAAACTGGCTAGGTGCTCACTCATTCCATTTTCTCTTCCTGCAAACACAGGACTACATTTTCCAGCTCTTTTTGTAATTATGTTGGAACCACCAGAGCAATATAGGCAGACGTGATATATGCCACTTCTAGACTTGGCAAAAATGTCATGTGTGATCTTCTATGTGCCGTCTCCCCTGTTCACATGTCTGCAGGCAAAGAACTCCCAAGTGGTAGAACTAGGATTAAAGGATCCCAGACTCCTATGTCACTGATTGAAAGGGTGACACCCAGAGAAGCAACCGGACCTGATGGGCTATGATGTGAGCAAGATATGAACTTTGTTGTGTTAAAGCCCCAGCAAGTTTAGAGGTTGTTCATTACAGTAGCTAATGTTAATTATCCTGATATACCACGTCTTTGTGTTTTAGGCTTTCTCTAGGATACAGCAGGTGTCTGGATTGCCTTGTTTTGATCCAGCTTGAGGATACCTTTGTTGTAACTAGTGAGTTGAAACCATTTATACTTTATTATGATTTTAATTGTTGATATATGGAATTACCTTTAGCATTTTATTTTATGCTCTCTCTCCTGCTTTTTCCATTGTCTTTCCCCCCTTTCCTGTGTTCTTTCAGATTGATTCCACATTTTCCTCTCTATTGTTTTGGAAGTTATATGCTCTATTTTTATTTAGTGATGACTCTTAAATTTTAGCATGTGTACTTAAAGTCTACATCAAAATAGCTCCACCACCCAAGGGTGTCAGAATGCTAATCACCACCATCCTCTTGTCTTAAAAGTTATTATTATCCAATATTTTAGCACCATCTTGTTTTTAACCTCCAAATTAGACGTTATTGTGGTTTTATAAATCTCAAACTTCCTTCTGGGGTCATTTTTTCTTTATCCTAATGTATGCTCTTAAAAACTCCTTTAATGAGTATCCTTTGGTGACAACTCAATTCAGTTTGGGATTTTCTGTCCTCATTTCACCCTTACTTTTAAATACAATGTACATAATTTAAGTAGATATCAAATTCTACATTGACGGTGGTTTTCTCTTAGCAATCTTAAATTATTGTTTCACTGTGATTGCCAGTCCAGTCGTTTCCTTTTAGCTGATCTCTGTTTCCTTTCTGTCAACTTTTAAGATTTTTCTCCTTGTATTTTGTGCTCTGTGGTTATAACTGAGGGAGATTAACTCTCCCACACTTTATCTCCATTTGGTTTCATTGTAGAGTCCTCGGAGCGTCTGGCTGTATGCAGAAGTGTCCGTGCCAATTCTCTACCTTCCCTGAGCCCGAGATCGTGTCTCCCACAAACACGAGGTCATGAGAACCTGAGATTTGAGGTTCCTGGGAGTGGCTTCCCATGCTAGTTTGCAGCTCCCTCTTTACTTTTCACTCCTGTTTTCCTTCTTACAGGCTCAACTATAGCTTTTAAAAGATGGGGATTTCTTTTTATATTTTAGGTAAGGTTTCTATGGTTTTGTAGCGGGATGGTTTTGCGGAACATTTAGTCTACCATTTTCTCCTAAGTGAAAGTCCACATTGTCACTTCATTCTATTGACTTATATCCTTAGGATAGGATCTTGAGAGTAGGACCACTTAACAGCATCAGGGACTTGAAATATTTTTAGGGCTGTTCATACGCATTGTCGAATTGCTTTCCCACCATCCTCTTTCTGAGTGGCAACCACTCTGCCTCTCTCACAGAGGCAGAGGCAGAGTGACATTAGAGAGTATGGGCTTTGAATAGGTCGCATATGATTCTGTCTCCCCCTACCCCATCTCTTTCTGTCCCTTCACTATTCACATATGTGGCAATTAGAGAAATCTTTCCCTTAAGAGCTTGGTCTGAGATGCAAGAGAGCTCAGGAAGAAGGTACTGCATAAGAAGGACAGAATGAAGACACACATGGAAGGACTTCTGACTAAAAATGCTTCCCCTTCAAGCCCACTAAAATAACAGTAAAGAGGTTTTTCTTTTAAAGACAAACCATCAGTGGTAGAAATCAGAGAAAGTAGCACCAAAATTTTGTCAGTTGGAAAATTTATGAGTGGTAGTTGACATAGCAGATCTGAGAAAACTGTATCTTACACTGGCCTTGAGGTAAGCTACGAAGCAAACCAGTTTACCCTGTGGGGCCCTCCAAAGGCCTCAGGAATTGGCAACAGCTAAGTGTTTACATTTGGAAGTGAGGGGAAAAGGAGAAAGAATTGGCTGAAAATCTGCTTAAGAAGCAATTAGAACACCAGCTTCCTTCTCCACTGTTACGAGTTGAATTGTGCTCCGTTCCAACCCCCAGAAAAGACAATTTGAAGGCCTCACCCCCAGTACCTAAGAATGTGACCTTATTTGGAAACAGAGTTGTTGCAGATGTAATTAGTTAACATGAAGTCATACTAGAGTAGGGTGGGGCTGTAATCCAACAGAACTGGTGTCCTTATAAGAAGACAGCCATGTAAAGACAGAATCAGTTAAATTAAAAGAATTGAAATGGTTACCTCTAAGGATAAGAACATGGGGGAAAGTGGAGCAGAGTCTAGCACATTTTATAACTATTGTACAACTATTTGACTTTTAAAACTGTGCAACTATGCGTTTCATTTTAAAGATTTTATTTATGTATTTATTTTTAGAGAGAGGGGAAGGGAAGGAGATAGAGAGGGAGAGAAACAGCACTTGTGTGCCTGCCTCTCGCGCGCCCTCTACTGGAGACCTGGCCTGCAACCCAGGCATGTGTCCTGACTGAGAATTGAACCAGCGACCCTTTGGCTCACAGGCTGGCACTCAATCCGCTGAGCCACACCAGCCAGGCCTGATTTTGAAAACTAAACATTTTTTTCAAATGCAAGAAAGCAGGAGTTCGGGTGCAGGTGGGAGTATGCTGGAGTAGCTCATCCTTAGCTTGTTCAAGCTGGTTGTCAAAGTTCTAGGGATTTTATGAGCTACTTGTTAAATGCAGCTATTATTAAAAATTAAATTGTGTAAACTTACAGTTAAGTAAACTATTATATTAAATGCACAGTTAGTTACTCAAAACTCATCACTTCCTAATTATTTTACTACATTTTACTGTGATCTGTAATCTTGATGTGCCTGGTGTACCTGTCTGTTGTGATGTCATGTTGGTAACTTGAAAATATATGTATTTCTTGTTATTTCTTAAACTTTTTTTATTGTTAAGTATAGACACATCTATAGAAAACCACATAAAACAACTTCCTTGGGACTCTCTGAGCTTCCTGGACTTCCTGGAAGTCTATTTCCTTTGCCAGATTGGGGAAGTTCTCCTTCATTAATTGTTCAAATAAGAAGTATGGTTACTCTTAGGAGAGGGGGAACAGATGGAGAGCTTTTGGGGTGGTCAGCTATGGTTCTTTTTCTGACATGGATGGTAGTTACAAAGGTGTCTTGCCTTACAATAACGCCTTAAACACTATGTCTTATGTGGTTTCCTTTTTTAAGTGGTTTTTACTGATTATGCTGTTACAACTTTTCCAATTCCCCCCCTTTATTCCTCTCCACACTGTCCCCACAACCTTCCAGCATTCCCCCCACTGCTTTAATTCATGTTCACGGGTTGGAAAACATGCTGCTGTTCTTCTTCTGGCACTCCTATAATTCAGATGTTGGAACGTTTCAAGTTGCCCCAGAAGTTCCTAAGTCTCTCTTCATTTTTTTAAATTCTTGTTTCTTCCTTTTTTTCTGGATAGATGTTTATTTCTTTCTTTTGATCCAAATCGTAGCTTTGAGTCCTGGTTTCCTTCCTCTCACTGTTGGTTCCCTGAATATTTTGCTTTAAGTTACCCAAGATTAAAGATAAGGAGAGAATCCTAAAAGAGGCCAGAGAAAAGGAGACAGTTACCTACAAAAGAGTTCCCATTAGACTATCAGCTGATTTGTCAAAAGAAATCTTGCAGGCAAGCAGGGACTAGAAAGAAGTATTTGAAGTCATGAAAGGCAAGGATTTATATCCAAGATTACTAGATCCAGCAAAGCTTTCATTTAGAATGGAAGGGCAGATAAAATGCTTCCCAGATAAGGTCAAGTTAAAGAAGTTCATCATCACCAAGCCCTTATTATATGAAACATTAAAGGGACCTATTTAAGAAAAAGATAAAAACTTTGAACAGTAAAATGACAACAAATTCACAACTATTAACAAATGAATGTAAAAGAAAAGAAAAACAATGAAAACAAAAACTAAGCAATCAACCAGAACAGGAACAGAATCAGAGAAATGGACATCGCACAGAGGGAGTTCAGTGAGGGGGGAAGGGAAGAATGAGGGGGGAAAGATACAGGGAAGAAGAAGCATAATTAGTAGGCACAAAATAGATGGGGAGAGATAAAACATGGTATAGGAAACAAGAGGACTCAAAGAACTTATATGTACAACCCGTGAACATGAATTAAAGCAGTGGGGGGAATGCTGGAAGGTTGTGGGGACAGTGTGGAGAGGAATAAAGGGGGGGAATTGGAAAAGTTGTAACAGCATAATCAATAAAAACCACTTAAAAAAGGAAACCACATAAGACATAGTGTTTAAGGTGTTATTATAAGGCAAGACACCTTTGTAACTACCATCCATGTCAGAAAAAGAACCATAGCTGACCACCCCAAAAGCTCTCCATCTGTTCCCCCTCTCCTAAGAGTAACCATACTTCTTAAAATTTTTTTTCTTGTTGTTCAGTTACAGTTGTCCCCATTTTCCCCTCATTACTCTCCCCTACCCCATCCACCCCCCCTCCCACCCTCAATCCTTCCCCCCTTTGGATTTGCCCATGGTTCCTTCATACATGTTCCTTGCCTTGCCCCTTCCCCTTCTTTCCCTATTTATCCCCTCGCCCCCCTCGCCCCCCTCTCCTCTGGTCACTGTCAGTTTGTTCTTTATTTCCATGTCTCTGCTTCTATTTTGCTCGCTTGTTTGTTTTGTTGTTTAGGTTCCACTTCGTATTCTTATGGTAATCACTTCAGCACTTTATAGTTTCATCACCTAAGCATGCATCCATAAACACTTTAGTTTAATTTCACCTCTTATGTTTACATGGTTTTTACCTCTTTTTAATCTGTAAGTTCCCTGTCTACCTCTTTTCTTTCTTTTTACAGTTTGCTGATAAAACTGGATTGTTTATCTGTGCCATCTCCCATGATCTGGATTTTGCTGACTGAATTCCTCTGGGGTAGCTTAACATGTTCTTCTGCCTGCTGTATTTCCTGTAAATTGGTAGGTGGATCTAGACACTCGCTCTTTATTATTTAACGATGGCAATAACAAAAACACTAATTCAGCAAATGCACATTGAACATTTCTTGCATGCCTGAATGGGATGCTATAAAAATACATATATTTTTTTAAGAATTCATTATTTCAGGCAACTAACAGAATCTGTCTGAGGGACAGATTGTTACAGTTCACTCTATATGCAGGGGTATCGCAGTCATTTTCACCGGAGGCCACATCAGCCTTGCAGTTGCCTTCAAAAGGCCGAATGTAATTTCAACTCCTTAACAGTTAAGGAGTAGTTACATTTATACAGCCCTAAAATTACACTCAGCCCTTTGAAGGCAACCGTGAGGCTGATGTGGCCCCTGGTGAAAATGAGTTTGACACTCCTGCTCTATAACATTAGCTTGGCCACCAACTCAGAAGGCATCTCCAAAAGTGTTACGTGTGAAATATATATTAACCGACAAGAAGACTCCTGATAATAATATAGACCTAGTACAGGAATGCCTTCCTGAAGAAGTTATTAACTACATAACCACTTGTAGAGAAACCTCTGTCTGGTTTTCAAGGCTGGTTTTAATAATGGTACATTCACGAAGTACCACTGACGGTAATTGCAGATTTCATAGAACAGTTCGTAGAAACTCAGCAATAAAGGATTTTTAAAAGGAAGAGGAGGAAATTTAGTTACGTATTTCTAAATAATCAGAACCTTACATTTTTTTAAAAAGGCCATAGAATAATAAGATTCTATAATTCAATGCTCTCTATAACTTTTTCCTACGATGAACCAATAATGCAGTCACCCTAACTAGTCCCTAATTATTGCTAGAATAATATTGGCAACCTAAAGATATGCTCATGTGCTTAAAATCAAACATCAAGGCTTCCTGTATGAACAGTACTTGGCTAAATTATTTAAAGTGTGGTTTAATTTAAAATAGTTTTGTGGCTTATTCTCACAGTGTACTAGCGAATGTTTTATGTTATATATATAATGTTTATAAAATTAATGAAGTTTTAGTAGCAAAAACTTCACTTCTGCTATGAATTCTTTGCTTGGAAGCAAGGAGAAATGCTCAGATTTGTGGACCAGGTAGCTAGGAGAGAATGAAGATTACCCCAAAACCTAATATGTTCAACCCTACTCTGTAAGTTTACAGTATTATATTCTGCGTGATTCACAGAAATGATATTAAGTTTAAAATATTCATGTGGATCATTTTTTAAAAGTTCTCCAAAAGTAAGTCATTTCTTTCTGTATTTTTGCAAAAGTGAATGTGCATCTCTCCCTGGTGAATCAAGGTAATCTTTAGCATTGAAATTAACCTGTCCAATTATTTTCTCCAAAATTCTCCAACATTTGCAGAGCTATGAGGAACATTCTGAAAGTGAAATAATCAAGATATGATGGTTATGGACCAGACTAAAAAAATAAATGCCAAAAAGTATACCATTCCATCACAGAACATTAAGAAAGATTCAGACCCAACCTGAGTTATTTTGGATCAATAATTATTCCGGGTTTCTATAAATAAAAAGCTTCCAGTGTTAAAAGTTGTTGGAGCAGCACTTCCAAACATCTATGACTAATACCATTATACTCTCTGTTCCAGGGAGTTTAGTCATGACGTCATCTCTTGAGAACATTTAAATATTAATTCATAGGTTATTCTCAGCATGCAATCCATTATGTTTTTTCTCATTCAGAGTACTTTCTCACTTCTTAGCACAAATAAGTTAATGTAATTCTTTTAACATGCTAAAGAAAATAGGATCAGATGAGGATATCCAGGTTTGCATTAATTTAAAGTGAATCAAAATGCTCTATACAAAAACTATGGCTTGCCCGTCGCTTTTTGCCTTCACAGATTATTTCTTAAGGCAAAGCGTCAAATGAGTATTATTCTTGACAAAAATCTTACAGTGTCACCCTCAGGAATATATTTCTATAGTTTGAGTAATTTTGGAATAAATTAAATCATGGCACTTACATTTCCCTTCTAAAATCACACAAATCTTTTTCTGGGAGGTAATTTCTCTCTCTGCCTCAAACGTGATTCTCTTCCCGGGCTGTGGCAGATGCTAGAGATATGCCGCCCGTATTTCCTCGCCTTGACCGCTTCGGGGCATTCTAGTGGCAGCCTTGTCTTCCTCATCTCGCTTCTCCAGTAACTTCCTCCTTCTCCTACTGAGGCGTTTGTTTGTGTTTGTGCCTTCTAAATAAACTACTTGTGCTGGATGGAACCCTTGCCTCACAGTCAGCTTCTGAGGAAAACCAACCAAAGACTCAGCAGCTCTTCCTGCTTTGTTTTATTCTTTCCTCAACATTTCAATTCATTTGTTATTTCCTGGTTTTATAATACAATGAAGAGAGCAACCGTCAACTTTGTGAGGAAATTACTTTTCAGCTCCTTCTGAACCTACTGTCTTCTTTTTACATGATGTCAAGAAAAATCATTTCATTCCTTTGCTAACCCTCCAAGGTGTAGATATCTACCATTGAATTTGGCTACCTGCAGAAAAAGGGTTGGGGGTCTCTGGTGTCTGAAGTCAAATCAAATTCCTGGTCAGTACTTAGTGATTTCCAGGGTGTCTCCCAGCTTTAAAATTGTATGAGTTTTAGCAACAATTCTATGGAAAGTAGTCCAGAAAATTGAATAGGAGGGCCCTGGCTGGAGTGGCTCAGTGGATTGAGGCCCGGCCTGCAAACCAAAGGATTGCCAATTCAATTCCCAGTCTAGAGCACATGCCTGGGTTGTGGGCCAGGTCCCCAGTAGGGGGCGCACAAGAGGCAACCACACATTGATGTGTCTCTCTCTTTCTCCCTCCTGTTTCCTCCTGTATTTATTCATAAATAAATAAATAAATAAATAAAATATTTAAAATAAATAAATAATTAATTAATTAAAATACCTTTAAAAGAAAAAAGAAAATTGAATAGGAGGGAGTACTTTCCAACTCATTTTGAGGACAACATATTATCAAAACCAGGCAAAAGCACTACAAAAAAGAAAACTACTGAACAGTATCACTCATAAACTTAGACACCAAAATCCTCAAAAGAAATTTAGCAACTAGAATTCAGCAATACATAAGAAGAAGTTTATACCAGGACCAAGCGGGGTTTATTTCAGGCTATAAAGGTTCAATATTAAAAAATCAGTTAGTGTAACCAATCATATTAACAGGATACAGTAGAATAGTCACATGATAATATAATTGATGCAGAAAAGCATTTAACAAAATTAAATACCCATTCATAACGAACACTCTCAGCAAATTAGAAATACAGTGAAACCTCCTCAACCTGATAACATCAGTGTGTGTGTGTGCGTGCACGCACGCGCACGCCCTGAGGGGTCTGGAAAAGCAGGTGACTCGGACCTTACAAAGATATGTTATCTTAGATGCAAAAATGTTACCGGACAGCTTCCGCACGGGGGCCGGACTTGCCTTGGCAAGGTCCAGGATCTTTCAGTGTCAGAGCACCGCCAGGTTCTTGATTTGTGCAGGGAAAATTTCAAGACATAAGTGCAGGTAAACGTGAGAGTAAGGATATTAAAGCTTGGGACAGTGAGGCAAAGGAAGGGTCCCTGGAGACAGGATCAGGGGGTAAGCCCAGGATGAGTTGCTGCAGCCCATTGCTCCCCTGTGCAACTGTCAGCCTATTTTATGTCTCTGTAGGTTTGCCTGTTCTGAGCACTTCATATAAATGGAGTCATACAATATGTGGTATTTGTGTCTGACTTCTTCCACTTAGCCTAATGTTTTCAAGGTTCATCACGTTGTATCGTGTGTCAGTACTTCATTCCACCCCCCCCACCCTGACTTTACTATGGTAAAACACATATAAAATAAATTTGCCATCTTAGTGGTTAAGTACAGTTCCGTGAACTTGCTTGTGTCTGGTGGTTCCCATGGAGTTGACTTCTCCTGGCTCCATCTACAGGGTGGGCTTTTCCAGTTGGACTTCGTAAGGCTATTTGTTCCTCTTTGGCTCTCCTGCCTTTAAGGCAAGGGTGTCCATCCTGAACTCTCACACTGCTCACGTTCTAGGCTTTGTCTCCCATCCTCCAGAGCAATGACTCAGGAAAACCTGGCTGTGGGCCGTCAGGAGTCAGCAGCCACCTCCAGAGTAAATCTGACCTCTAGCTCTTGTGGACCGGTGCTTGCCAATCGCTTCTGCACCCCAACGACCACCCTTGGGATTCCCTTTCTCACCACTACTCTATGTATTAAAATATTAAAACTTATTTTTTGGCATTTAAGTGTTTTCCTTTGCATTTTTACTATGCAGATGTACAGGGTGAGGCTAAAGTAAGTTTACAGTTGTGAGTACATGAAACAGTTTATTCTAGTATCATTTATTAATCATTGTACTATTATTAACCTACTTTTCCCCACCTCTGTGTAATTGATATAATAAAAAAACACCATGCATGCTGCTTTAGAACCTCCTTTTGTGTCATTTAGCAATATATTTTGGACATCTTTTTACATGAACAAATGTGTCAGTGATGCTGTGGGTAGAGCTACTTAGGAAACAGACTCTGAATCAAGAGATTTAAGTGCCAGCCCTGGCGTGGCTCAATGGATTGAGTGCCGGCCTGTGAACCAAATTCGCCAGTTCAATTCCTGATCAGGGCACAGACCTGGGTTGCAGGGCAAGTCCCCAGTTGGAGGTGTGTTAGAGGCACTGATCAATGTTTCTCTCACACATTGATGTTTCTCTCCTTCCCTTCTCCTCTCTCTGAGAGAGAGATTTGAGTGCAGGAAGTTTATTAAGAAGTGCTCTTAAGATACCATCGAGAAAGGGAATCAAACAGGTTTAGGCACAAGGGGAAGTTAGGCAGTGCGGTAGTGACGAGGGCTGCAGCTCTGGAGCTGGCAGGGCCCTGTGTCCCAAATTCAAGAAAGAAGGCTGAGCCTTTATACTCCTATGGGCTTCCTCACAGGAAGGGGACTGGGCAAGGCAGCCGACCCAATGAGTGCAATTCCTAGAGAGGGCTGACAACTGTCAACCCCGTAGCACTCCCAGCATCTGGGAGTCCTGAGGGGGCTTAGGGAGGCACATCACAGTATCCACCAGAATTAGGGACTCTTTGGGCTCCGATTATCAGAGAACCCAAACAACTCTTGCTCAACAAACAGTTCATCTTTCTCACTTAATAGTAGGTGATAGCTGTAGCATCAACAGCATCTTTCCCTTTCATTAGGAAAGTAAAATCTTTCTCAGAGCCCTCAGTAGACTTCTCCTTACATCTCATGGACCAGAACTGGATCACATGATCACCCCTAGGTGCAGGGCAAGCTCGGCAAGTGGGAACAGGACTGTCAGATTTTGTGCTGGGAGCAATGAGCGCTGCCAGTGGTTGTGTTACTACAGGAGGAGAGGGGACACCATTGTAGACATGGACCCAGCAGAGCCTGCCACAGACAGTTGGCTATGGCGCTGAGGTAGTGAAATAGTCCCCATACTGCTGGACGTTTTGACTGTTTCCGACATCTTGTTGTTATCCACTGTGCTGCAATCAGCATTCTTGCCTGTCGATATCCTTGATTAGTGTCTTCAGGATGAAATGCCAAATATGTAATTTCTGGGCTAAGAGAATGTACCTTTTGAAGGATTTTTTAATCCAGCTTACCAAAATGATTGGTACTTCCCTGAGAAAGATTCTACAGATTCATGTTTCAAAGAGCAGTGAACGAAGAGGCCTAGTTCCCCTCGATCCTTACTGACACTGGATGCGATCACACTTATATTCATTTTCATCAGACTTACAGTGTTAAAAAAAAAAGGCACCTTGTTTTAATTTGCATTTTGATTACTTTTATTTATCATATTTTTTCATTTTTGGTTTGAATCATGGTCTGAAACTAGGGCTGGTGAGGTTTCAGCATTTTGGAAATTATTGAGATGGACTTTGTGCTTTGCTTTTGTGCTGTAAAGCTTAATCATGGCAGGTTTACAATTAACCTGAGCTGTTTAGTTAAATTAAAGCTCCTGCCTGACATGACTCCTGGTCAAAGCACAGTGTTTCACATACATCAATGAAACATTGATGTATAGTGTCTCTATGGAACCATGAGTCAGTCTAAAGAGTTTCAGGCGAGTTTGACCCAGCTTGTCAGCACTGTTCAGAAATAACAACAAGCTTGGGGGGGTTGTACTCCACCTGCGTGTGCCACTCCCCAGCCCCCGCCCCTGCCCCCAGGTTCTACAGGGTCCACAGCAAGGATATGCCTAGGTGACAAGCACAGTAGAAAAAACTTCAGCAAAGAATTCATTTTTGTCCCCCTGGTTCTGAAGTGTTCTGTGCACACATCAGGGGTTGCCCCTCCACAGACATCGGGCCTGGCCCTTAGAGAGAGAGGACATTAGGAGTCTGTACCTGGCCTCGCCAGACCCCCGCTGTGAGTCATATGCTGACGTTTATTCTGATTTTCGGGCTCTTGCTATAGTGTGTCTGTTCCCTGTAATAAATTGTGTATTTGAAAGCTTTGTCCTTTTAAGTTCCATGAGTCTAATTCAGCAACTGAACCCTGTTGAAGGGCCACTGTTAGAGCAGCTCCATGTTCAATCTTTATGTGCCCCATGGGCACCGGGAAAAAAGGTCTACTTGTCTAGTATGCGTGCTTCCTTCCAGGAAGCTATTAAATAGGACATTAATTGTATTATTAAGTGAGTCTCTATTCCAATTTTGGGTTTATACATTTCAATGCCATTTTGTGCAGGTTTTTTGGGTCTCAAATTTAACTAATTTAAGTATTCCAACCTTTGGTTTCCCTTCATTTGTGTCTGTTTTGCATATTTTCCTGATTCTTTTACATGGATCTTCTTGTGCCATTTTGTGATTCTTTTAAATATCATAGAACTACTTTTTAAAAATCCAGCCTGCGAAACATTATTTTTAAATATGGAAGTAGGTTTCATTTATATTTATCATTATAACTGGTACATTTAGCTTATATTTCATCTTTTTCTATGCTACTTTTTAATGCCTCTTTGCTATTTTTTTATGATTTGTTTTTCTCTTTTGAGTATTTTCTTTGCTAGTATCTTCTTCTTTGCTTTGGAAGGCATATATACACCTTTTAGAATTGTAAATATGACCTTTAAGCTTTCTGTGGGTCTGGGAAAAGACATACACAGTGTTTCAGTGGCAGTAAAGCTTTCAGAGTCCGCTAGGTCACAGTAACAGGACTCATGTGCCAAATTAAAGTCCCGGCTAGTCACAGGTGGGATAATTTGAGCATCAGGAAAGATAATTGCATGGATGAAACACATCAAATAAGTTTGAATCTGTGTGTTCGTATTTTTAAAAACCTGCTGTTTACCTTTGAAAAAAAAACTTTACTGTTTTCCTGTAGAGGAGTTTATGGCACCAGTTGTATTTAGACAACTGCTAAAAAAGAGTCGAACAGAACAACAATTTTAAAAGCATTCATTCTGTGGCCTATATTTCTTAAATTATCAGGATTCTTAAACTGAAATGGAAATCTTTTTAATTTTTATTTATATTGTTTTCACAGTATTTTATTGACTATGCTATTACAGTTGTCCCAGCTTTTCCCCCTTGGCCCCGCTCTGCCCGTCTCTCTCTTCCCTCCAGCAATCCCTGCCCCTTAGTTCTTGTCCATAGGTCGTGCATGTAAGTTCTTTGACTTCTCCATTTCCTACACTGTTCTTAACATGAAATGATAGTCTTTTAGTTCCTCCTGATTCAGCCAGGTTGAGCTCACTTTTATTTTCCTCCTTCTTCTCTCTTTTTTTTTAAGATTTTATTTATTTATTTTTAGAGAGGGAGAGAGAGAAACATCAATGTGCGGTTGCTGGGGGACATGGCCTGCAACCCAGGCACGTGCCCCGACTGGGAATCGAACCTGCGATGACTGCTTCACAGCCCACGCTCAATCCACTGAGCTACGCCAGCCAGGGCCTCCTTCTTCTCTTTGTTAATAAAATCTTAGATATAGATGAACCTTTTAGGCTTTTAAAAACTCACTTTGTAGTTTTCACAAGGTTGTCTCATTTTTTAATTGTTTTTGATCTCTTGTCATTGTGATGTCTATTTTAATGTAATTTTTTTTCAAGAAGTGGGCATCGATGGTATGCTTTTGAACCCTGGCGGTATGGAAGGGCAGTTCACACCATGGGTCAGAAGACCAGATTGCATAGGTGCCATCTTAGCTCTGAGATAAGTTACCTAAGTTCTTTGGGCTTCAGTTTTCCTGTGTAAAAGGAGGATAATAAGAATTCTTGTGTCCTGGCTGGTGTGGATTGAGCACCAGCCTGTGAACCCAAAGGGTCTCCGGTTTGATTCCCAGTCAGGGCACATGCCTGGATTGTGGGCCAGGTCCCCGGTTGGGGGCGTGAGAGAGGCAACCAATTGATGGATCTCTTGCACACTGATGTTTCTTGCTTTCTCCCTCCCTTCTCCTCTCTCTAAAGGGAAATAAATAAAATCTTTAAAAAAAGAATTCCTGTCTTACAGGATTGTTCATGAATGACTCAATATACATAAAGCACTTCCCACAGTGCCTGTCACACGGTGCGTGTTTAATATTTGTCAGCTATATTTGAAGGACAGTTTGGCAGAGTGGAAGACTCTTTGGGTACAGTCTTTTTACTCTAAA